>CALNVZ010003426.1:5836567-5856359 GCA_940671915.1 Paracentrotus lividus | reverse complement strand
GAAATCAATATAAGTTATTTTACAAAAAGCCTATTTACAAGTAAGAAAATGATTGGGGAAACTTTAAAATAAAGCCAAGATGGCCTTGTAAACAAAAGTCCCATTTAATTGAAATGAGCTGGTAGGCTCTATATAATATCTAAAATAAATTGAAGGAATGAAGAAAAACATTCAATATTACAGAGGCAAATACATGAAATACATAGAATATAACTGAAAACATATTAAAAGACCCCCCCCCAAGAAAAGACCTAAAACAAGAACCTAAAATTACATCCTTTTACAATGGATTTTTACAAAGTATTAACAGAGTGCCACTAAGCATTATTTGAAAATGAAATACTTGTTTCAATTTTCTTTTAAAGGAGAAAGAGAGAAAGAAGTGCATGAAACAATTATATTAGGGTATTGGAGTTCCAGATAGTTGGAAAACTATAAACGAACAGACCGAGTTGTACAAATGTTTTCCCGACTTTCCGACAGATGAAATAAAACCTCTGTTCTTGTAATAATGAAGAATGTATTTCTTTGTTAATAGTGAATCAGTTTAATGGTATTTTTTGGAAGGCGTATTCTTGAAATAGAAATATCCAAGTTAAAATGGTATGAAATTGGGTAATAAATGGAAGACATTCAGTATCACAGCCTTATGGAAAATTGGAGCCGAGCGAGAGAGAGATAATGACTGCCCGTACAATATTCTTATTGCCCTTTTTTGTAATAAATAAAGGACATCTAATTTAGTTTTGCTACGAATTCCCAGACAGTGATTTACAATATAGATATGTGACAATATAAAAGCATTATACAGTAGAATTAGGGCTGAAAAAGGAAGACAACTTCTTTACTTTATACCATAATACCAATGCATTAGAAATTTGGCTACTTAATAATTAATATGTAGAATCCCATTTCAAATTTTCATCTACCATTAAACTCCAAGAAAACATACAGATTTCCGATTAGTTATACGGTTTCAAGAGTACAATACTCAATTTAAGATTATTACATGTTTCGTCGCATTGGATAGCTTATTATGGAATGATATAAACATGTTTTAGTCAAATTAAGTACCAATCTATTTGATTTAAACCATTTAGATACATTATGTAGTTCAACAGTAATATTCTCTTGTAAGTCTTTTAAATACCGTTGGGTATAGAAAAGGGTAGTATCACTGCATACATAATAAAGTCAATTTGGAAGAGGATTTTTCAATATCGTTAACATAAATGAGAAATATAACGGACCCAATATCGACCCTTGAGGATCCGTATTAATTAAACTACGAGTGGAAAGAGCATTATTAAATATTGTAATTGATAACGACTACTCAGATAGTTTTTTAAACCACAAAAGTGGAAGACATGTACACCATAATATTGCAGTTTACTAATAGGATAATTCGTGATGAACTATATCAAAAGCCTTAGAAGATCTATAAATATTCCTATACCGAATTGTTATTATTCACAGAAGTTACAATTCTATCTTGTAAATCTATTAAGCATGACATGTTGAATTGTTACTTCTGAATCCGTACTGACGTCTGTTAAGATATTATTAGATGTTAAAAAGTCATACAGCGTTGTACATACATTTTTCAGTATCTTTGAGAACATGGCAATATTGAAATAGGTCTATAGTTTTTGCAAAAATGAGAGTCGTTTTTCTTTATAAACTGGTACAATTTTAGCTATTTAAGTTTGTCTGGTACGTTGCTGTACATATGGATGAGTTAAATAGAAACATAAAGGTTTGCAATTGGAGTGTATAATTCGCTTTATAATATTACAGTTAATACCATCAAATCCACATGAGTTACTTTTCTTCAGTTTTTTTTGTGATTTTCAACAATTTCAGATTCAGTTACGGGCTTTAAAATAGTCTCTCTAATGTCTTGCAAATATATATGTTTTGTCAAGTACAACTGTCTGTACATTTTAGAAGTGAATTGAATAAAACGAACTGAACTGAACTGAAAAATTTTTTGAATTTTTTTCCAAAAATTAAATTTTTTTACACATTTTTTAATTGAATGTATCAAAATTTCTAAAAAGAGCTTAGAGTTGTTACTTTCTGAAAAATTGCCCATTAGGTTTGTCCTATGATTCGTAAAAAGATTGGGGTAAAATCTTTTTTCTGTTAAAAGCTATTAAACGCTATACCTATGAGCGTAATATACGAAAAATCCAAAATTTCTCCCAATCATAGCGAAAACCCGTATATACACGTGTTATACCGTACATATTGTACAGGTATACTGTATTGTGACTGACTAGGCTTATCTTCCAGATTTAATGAACTTTTGGGAGCATGATAAAGTTTCCAAAGGGATTTAATAAAACACTACCAAATTTTCTGGTGTGTATATAGAAATGGAGCACATATGCGTTAATGGGGGAGGCAGGTTTTATTATTATTAATATTTTTCATATATTTTTATGAAGAATACATTGTTCTAATATCCATAGCTTTATTATGCATTTTTTTTTACCTAAACGAATATGTATATACTAAAATGATTGGATGAGTGTCAATCAAATTATCAAAGGAGTATCCGGGGGTGGGTGTCTGACAGTTTCACCCGAACCCAAAATTTAGTGGGAAAATTAAAACGGGAATTTTGTACTTTTACACGTACACCCCAACCCCAGGAAAAAGAAAAAGAAAATAAAATCTGAACGGGTGACCGACAAAATTAATTTAAATATCTTTACCACCCACATGGTTCTTATTTATTTATTTTATTTATTTATGTTATTTATTTATTTATTCATTTATTCATTTGTTTATTCATTCATTCATTCATCCATCCATTAATTCCTTTTGTCATTTATTTATTTATTTATTCATTCATTCATTCATTTATTCACGTCTTATTCATACAGGTTGACATCTGAAATAACGAATATTGTTCTTTCAAGGGGCAATTCTATAAAGTTAAGAAGAAGTAAATCATTGCACGTATGGTCAGTGATGGTATACATACAAATAACATAAATCTATAAAGTTAATACAAATACTCTCATTTGAAAATTGATGACTCATTATAAGACCGAAGGATGATTTCCTTTTCACAACACAACAGCCCCTCCCCACCCTGAGAGCAATTTTATATCCTGTGACCTAAAAAATGTGGGCGTACGTTTTTACTCAGCTTGTGTGTCCTACTAAATTCTTGGGGTGTCGAACTTGACAAATCTGAAATTCAGATTTTGGCATCCCCCTCTCAAGAAATCTAAATCCGTGCCCAATTTATAAGGGAATTTAAATATTAACACCATCATGGAAATTTGAATCACTGTAAACTCCTTAAGAAAAGGTCATGGGGAAGTTTTGGGATTAAATACCTTTTACATTAAAACACATTTTAAAAAATGTAATAAAATATACGGCCTCCTTTGTCTTTTTATATTGCCTTTTACAACCTATTAGATTTAAAGCTATATTATCGAAAGTCTCTCATGAATATATGTTTACTATATATTTCACTGAGGAAGATAGAGTCATTAAATTTTTTTGCCTCAAAATTTGTACTTCATATTTATCCGATATAATCGTTTCAAATTGAAATGTTTACGGTATAAGCAAAAATGATTACAACTGCTCACAATCTTAAACTGGATACTGACCGAGTGCGACTGTTGGACCATGGGACAGCCAGGGGGTGGGAAAATAAATGAATTCTAATTTTAATAAATTTGTAATTTTAAACCAGTAAAATTGAGGGAATTATGTCTTTCAGGCATTCTTTGTCACTTACTATGATTGACCAAAAAAGAGAAGAAGAAGAAAAAAAAAATGAACTCACCAAGGCTCTTGGCATCAGGCCCATTTGGATACGCCACTCAATGTTAAATACATTTATTATGTGGGCCTTGACAGAGCCCCCGCCCATTCATTATTCCCATAACCTGCCAAAATTTTATCAATGTCCGTGTTTATACAGAGTTGTGATATGCGTGATACATGTTTAAGAGTATGCCAGTCTCCATATTTCATATAAAAAGGGTCCAGGGGCGAAGTTGTGGCGGTCTACCCTATGGATACTACATTTTTAATTTTTTTTTTAAAGAGCTGAAGATAATATAACTTACTTAAAGTGGGTAATGAAAAGCATGAATTCCCCCATGCCTGCCTAAAAAGCATCAAGTTGTTATTTAAATGAAAAGTAATGAAATAAAGCGTGTTTCTTTTTATATAAATCGTCGCCCCCGCTCTCTTTCTCTCTCCCCCCCCTCTCTCTCTCTCTCTCTCTCTCACTCTTTCATTCGATACAACCATGCTGAAACCACGTAAGGTGTTGCCCCCCGCCCCCCCCTCCCCACTCAGGAGGTCAACCATACACGTATGCTTTTCCCGATTTCTCCGGAAAGGGGTATATTTTTGGGGCTCAGGTCTTTGAAAAATCCCCGAGATATCATTGAAATAGGGGTCTTTTAGCTTTTTTTTCCCCCGTGACCTATTTTAATTGGGGATAGTTTTCAATTCTTTGAGGAAAAATCCTGAAATATGGGCCTGAATATAGTTCAAAAATTTGTGAAAAGGGAGTAATTTTCCTTGCTCCCCCTCCAAAAGCCTGTAATAGGGGGGTAATTTTGATGCAGCTTCCCCTCAAAAGCCTCTAATTAGGGGTATTTTGCACAGTTTCCCCGTCTGATAGGGGTATCTCTAAAAATCTGGAACGGGCATACATGTATGTTGACTCCAGAGGGGGGGGGGGGGGGGGTTGCCCGTTCTCGCTAGAAGTGTATGCCTTTTAATGATAGGCGTCAATTAAATTTTGAGTTCATGTCTTTGACTGTCGTCATTTTACAAATAACAATCTTTATCATGTAATAGAATCTAGAATTTCTGTCAGATTTGTGGAAGGGGCATGGGGGTAGCATAAAATAAAATCGTCCTTCGGCCTTTGTCATCATTATTCAAATAAGAGTATTTTACTTTACTCTTACTATACCATACTTAAGTACGTTGTTTATACTACAGTGCAATTACTTGCTTTTAACCGTATAGACAGGGGTCCTTGAAGAGTAACATTCCTCATTAAAAGGGCCACCTTGTATAAAGAAGATAATTATGAATGAATGAACAAATTGATAAAAAAAGAGCCATGGGGATAACCCACTTCACTTTGGTCGGACATATACATCCACATATATTTTCTTTCCCCTTTTTCCCCCGAGGAGGGGGTGGGGGTTAAGCACCAAATTCCCGATTTTAGGGATTCCCCCTAATTTTTTTGGTTAGGGCGGACTTATGAGGCCCCCCCCCCAGGTTCCTCGTTGATAATGGACCCCATTTCATTATTTTTGTGCCGTGACTCTGATTGAATTTGTACGATGTACATGCATTTTACAGATATGCGTGCACAAGGTCAAAATGTATTACCAATGTATTCTTTATAAAATAAAATAAAACATGCCGCCCCACACATGGGCTCCATTTCTAAATACAAAACATAAGATGTTGTCGGGTTTTATTAAATCTCTTTACAAACTTTTATTGTGCTCCCAAAAGTTCATTAAATCTGTAAAAGAATTGTAAGATTAGCCACGGTCATTCACAATGTTTCGTACACATACATGTATATGTTATGTACGGTATAACACGTATATATGCGGGTTTTCAACATAAATAGACGAAATTTTTATTTGTTTGTATATTACATTCATATTTTTAGCGTATTATAACTTTTTATAGAAATAAGAATTTGCTCAAATTCTTTTTACAGATAATAGGACATACCAATGGGCAATTTTTCAGGAAGTAACAACTTTGAGCTCTCATTAGATATTTTAATACATTAGATTAAAAAATATGTAAAAAATTCATTTTTGGAAAAAAAATGCAAAAAATGATGTTTTTAAGTACAAAACTGAGTTTATTTAACTTCAATTCTCACTAAAGTTAGCATTGTTGTAAAGAAAATTTAATACTCTTTCATATGAGACCCAACTCATTGAATTTAGATAATTATTTCTAGTCATTTTCTTTAAAATACTATTTTTTGTAAAAAGGGCGGCTATTTTGGGCGCCCCCGCCTGTAGAGACCCTCGTGTCACTTTACCCCCGGGTAGTCCACCCTAGCGGTGTTGCTATGGGTACATAGAACAACAATAGATAGGACTACTTTTTAGATCTCGCCAAGTCAGGTCCACACCTCTTGCCCCCTGGGTAATATATATATATATATATATATATATATATATATATATATATATATTTAATAGAATAATTCATGTTCGAAAGGAGCATGACGAGAGTCTTGAACGATTTATTTATTTATTTATTCAACATTTTTATACAGGATATAAAGAACAGTCGAATCAGCAAAGCTGTTTTTCATCGATGTCCTGTTAATATATTTACACAATATCATTTTCAATTCTATTAGCCAGGGATCACTTTAAAGTGAGGAAAAATGTATTTATTCAGAAAATAACTATATCAAAGCGAAAATAGGGTTAAATAAAAGGAAAAGAGTGCCAGACCAATTTTAGATTTAGACACACTGACAAACTTTGATGCATTATTGACAAAAATATGCAAGGATTGGGTTTGTCTGTTTGTTTGTTTGATGTTGTTGTTGCTGTTTTTGTTGTTATAGCTCTCACCTGTGTCACCTACGCAGCTAACAGCTAGCGGAATGCACTCGTCCATAGGATGCCCCCAAGCTGTATGTGGACATTCATACATTTTGCTGCAGGAAGCAGAGAGTGGTCCGGGGACTACAATAAACCATTTCTTGGACGACGTGCCCTCACCATCCTGCAAATACATGGCTTCTGATGTGTCCTCAAAGCCAAGTTCAGAGCATAATTTCTGCAAGCAGAATAAAAAAAACAAGCAGCACAGAACGAATATTTTTAGAACCGACGGTTTACCTTAGTTTGCAAATTACTGATGAAATGGGCGTTTTTTTTTACCAACCCTGATTGAAAGTGTTAGAGAAGTTGCTAAGGAGTTTATCGCAAATGGCATGACAGTAGTGGACACCGGCGTCGCACATTCTTTTCTTTCCAGGAATTACACATAATAATAATGCTATAATGAGAAATTTCCTATAATTGTAATAAAAAAAAAAAAAAAAAAAATCGTATCTGTGGCTGCCTGGTGTTTATCTCAAAGATGGTTAGTCGTGTTTTCCCCCTCCATTTCATGTTAGCAGTTTGCACCCTTCGTAATACAACACATTGAATCTGATGCTGGCCTGGGCCCATATTCATAAAACCCTCATAAGTCAGTTGCCAACTAGGCCTTAGCTAAAAGATAAATCCCCTTCTTTCAAACTAGCCATCAAGTATTTCAAGACTACAAAAAAGAGCTATACGACTTTGCTGTGGTTCTGGTTATTTAGATCACACTGACCCATTTTTTACCGGATTAAAATTACTAAAAGTTACTGATGTTCATTTAATGCAAATTGGAGTATTTATGTATCGTCTCAGGAAACAAGAACTACCTTTATCTTTTTGTAACGATTTCACTCTGAATAGAGACATTCATAATTATCCAACTAGACACTCTATTGACTTTCATCTTCTTCTTCTTTTGTATGAGTTATAGTAGTAAGTAGGGTTGTAAGTCAGGCTATTTCTCGAAGTTGGGTGAGCCAATTGATTTGTGCATCATTTGGGCTTGTTAGGTCAGTCATCCCATCAGGTGGTTGGAGGTCAGGGCAGCTGTAGATAATGTGATCTGCCGTCTGCTCATCTGCACCGCAGATGCATGCTGGTGAATTGCGAAGCTTCCATCGGTGCATGTTGGCATTGAATCTGCCAACCCCAGTTCGTAGCCAGTTGAGTGTTACCCACTCCCTCCGAGGTAGATTAGAGCCAGCAGGAGCTTTTATGCCAAGGGGAGTAGTAAACTGCCGTGGGCGAATCGTCTCTTCCCAGCTCTTTTCCCATTCCTGGATGAGACTGAAATCTGATCTGCTGAGGGCGGCTGCGTGTCGGGAGAAAGGTCAGCGTGATCGAAGGCGTTGTCGACCTAGGTCCTGGGAATTTGTCGTTATTTTGTGCAAGAGGTGGTCATCATCAGCCAAGGATTTGGTTGTCAGCTTGTCTGTTAGATGCTCGCGACGTAGTCTTGGTGGCGCAATTCCAGCGAGGACTGGAAGAAGATCAGTTGGTGTTGGGCGAAGGCATCCAGTGATCAGACGCATGGTGTCATTTAGTGCACGGTCCAGCTTCTTGGTGTGTGTGCTCGATCCTGCACCACGCTTGAGCAGCATATTCAGCAGAGCTGTAGACCAGAGCTAGAGCACCTGTGCGAAGGGTGGATGTTGATGCACCCCATGATGTACCAGCCAAGCGACGCAACAAGTTGTTTATTGCTGAGACCTTTGCTCGCAGGGCTTCAAGGTGATGTCTGTATGTCAGCTGTCTGTCCAGTTTCACGCCAAGGTATGTTGGAAGGGGGTTGTTTGGTAGAGGTGTACCATCGTGGACAACAGACATCTGTCGATTGGCTTCTTTTGTGTTGAGATGGAAGGCAGACGCTGTCGTCTTTGCAACGCTCAGTTTCAGTCTCCACATCTTGAGGTAGGGGAGACCGGGTATGGAAGTTACACGGGTCAGTTGTTACAGTTCTCAGTGTGCTAAGTTGGAACAAGAGAGTTCGTGCTAACTGGCATCTATATACAGCCTACACATAGCTGTGATGAACTGCCGGTCGTGAGGTTTTTCCATTGGTCTATTAAAAAGTAAATCAACAAAAACCATTTTTTACAGTTCCAAGTGAATTTTTGACTAAAATTAAAATTTGTAATAGTTCTTACGACTGAAGGCACATGATGATAGTCTGGTATTGTGAATATAGTACATGTATGTCACTAATATACCCCTGGTCCATGCCCTGTAATTCTGCCTAATGGCTTTGCTACAGTTGATTTTATGTGTAAAATCACCGATGGGGTAGGTTGTTACAACAACCTACCTCATGTCGATGTAACAACCTACCCCAATTACATTACATCTGTAAAGTAATTTTGTTTCAATTTTCAGGGGTTAACATTTTGATATTTCTATTATTACTTTAGTCTATGCTAGAGCTCTACTTGATCTACTGTTAACGATACCAAGAAACTGGAAAGTTGAAACAAAAGTATGGTATAAGAGATTTACACATTTTAACAAATTACCCCGTATGTTTACAATAGTAACAATTTACCCCGTATGGTGTAACAACCTACCCCGTATACGGGGTAGGTTGTTACAAAAAAATGGCTTCATTAATTAAGCTGTAGTAGTGTTTACATGTTTTCAAGTTTTATGTGCCTCAGGTTTTAGCCAACATAATAGGCTAACTACAGACCCAAAATGGAGAATGTGAGTACTTTCATTAGAATTATCTGGCCCAAAATGTGAATTTTGTAACGTCCATACCCGGTCTCACCTAGTCTGCGAGGAGCTTCATGTCAGCTGAAAGAATTTCCTCCACCTTAGTCCAATTCTTATCTGTGTACAGCAATGCCAGATCATCAGCATAGCCATACTGCCGTGAGGCTGTGCAAGGTAGGTCGCTGATGTTGATGTTGAAGAGCATCGGAGAAAGTACTGACCCCTGAGGCACCCCATTCCGTAGACGGCGTGGTCGGCTAGTTTGCCCATCGCTAGTCTTGGTTACGAAGCTGCGATTCGAAAGGATTGTTGCAAGGAACCGCACTAGGTGACGGTCAGGGATGACGCGGAGAAGTTTAAGTATTAAGCCATGATGCCATACAGTGTCATATGCCGCAGTGAGATCTACTAGCATGACACCCGCCTTGTTGCACTTTTCGAAGCTTTCATCTGTTTACACCTAGAAGAAGTTTACACCTAGAAGTGATTTGGCCCATAAATCAATTAGATATGTAGGACCTGACATTTGGAATGTATTACCACTTGATATACGAACCTGTAACAACCTTTTATCTTTTAAAAAGAAACTAAAAGTATTACTCATATCAAAATATCTATGTTAATCGTTTAGGTATGAGATGTATGTAGCATTACTCTTGTCGAGGCAATAATATGTATTTTCGTTTGTTTTGTGTGTGTGTTTTTTTTTTTAAATTTTACTTACATCAACCAAATGATTCATTGTAAGCCATGTTCTATATTCTTGAAGTTATTATCACTAGGTTATACCAGGGACTTTGCCCTTCAAACACCTCTGTTTATGCATTGTTCCTACTGTGTAATGTATACATGTTTATATTCTGATGTAAAGCTTAATGGATATTGCTATTTTACATGGTGAACCAATAAAAGAAAGAAAGAAAGTAACTTTCTCATTTGATATAAAGGCAACAACACAATAGATCATAATTTACATGAGTAACTACAGCCATGATGCAGGTGTTCAATTATTCTATAGTCACTCAGATGACCAAAACATGTGCACTGCACTAGAAATATGCAAACCCCTCCCACACACGGACACACAAACACAATACATTGCAATTTCTTTGTTCATGCATACTATCCTGCATAAATAATGAGGGTTTGTCTAGCAACATGTTTGCTCCCAATATTTACCTATTCATTCATATCTTCAGTGGTCCATCCTTATCGGGGAGGGGGGGGGGGAGCAAGCATTGGACTTCCGCTTTTCTATTTATTTTTCATTTGTCAAATTTCAGATTTTTGGATTTTGTTTGCTTCTCGGATATATTTTTGGCGAGAGAAATATTTTTTCAAAACCTATATCCTTGAAAAAGTTCGTCATCGTTATATAACTCCAGTACATTTCTCCTATCCCTGAACTTTTCCCCCTTCTTAATAACCCTCTACGTAGCTCTTCTACATAATACAAATAGCATACACCTAACTCATGGAAATATAACAATTCCAAAGTCAACAAGTAGCACACACCTGAATTGTTATTTACAAAACCTTATTAAGAACCCCAATAAGTAGTTGATATTCCAGATTGGTCATATGCATAACAACAGTGAAAAATACAATAAAAGAATGTGAATATAATATATTGAATAGTCAGATACATAGAATAGAGACATCTGTTTTAGTCTTATGCAATGTGCAGTCTTGAGCAGTCAGCCCACCAAACTTTTCCACATATAGGTTTTGTCTTGCTAGTCTCATCCTTCAGACCTCATGGCATAATCAGGTTAACTTACCATAAATTATCATTGATTTTGAAAAATGTGATATCTTAGATAATAACAATATTGAAATACACATTTAGTGGATTGTTCATTTGACATTACAAATAAACTAACATAAAAACTGAAAATCTCGCCAATATTGCTTTAGAAACTCAAATTTGAGGGTAAAATATGTTACATCATAAAACGCTATAGGTGCTCATGATCAACTATATCTTTTTGAAGGAAATTGTGTGACAACTAAGGCAATTAAGGTTTTGTGAATAACAATTTTTAGTTGCTAACTATAGCCGGTTGGCAGCTTTGAAGGAATGTATCTGGCAACAATAGAATCATCAATGTTGTCACCATCTACATTTTTCAACTGGAGCTTCTTTTATTGATATTTGTGGAGGTTGAATAAGCTCATACCAAGCATGAGAAATAAAATACCTATATACTAATGAGCTTGAATACATTGACACACCAGAAAAACTTATGAGGACTTTGTGAATAACAAATTTGACTTAGTGTGGAACTTCGGTCAATTTAGTTGCTAACTAGGCTTATGAGGGTTTTATGAATACGGCCAATGGTCTTTATCTCAACGATGGTTAGTCGTGTTTCCCCCTCCATTTCATGTTAGCAGTTTGCACCCTTCGTAATACAACACATTGAATCTGATGCTGCCTGGTCTTTATCTCAACGATGGTTAGTCGTGTTTCCCCCCTCCATTTTCATGTTAGCAGTTTGCACCCTTTGTAATACAACACATTGAATCTGATGCTGCCTGGTCTTTATCTCCACGATGGTTTAGTCGTGTTCCCCCCCCCCCCCCTCCATTTCATATCAGCAGTTTGCACCCTTCGTAATACAACACATTGAATCTGATTCTGGCCTGGGCCCATATTCATAAAACCCTCATAAGTCAGTTGCCAACTAGGCCTTAGCTAAAAGATAAATCCTTTTCTTTCAAACTAGCTATCAAGTAGTCCTATGGGAATGGCCACTAATCATCCTCATTGCGTGATACTTTGGTTTTATGAAGAAAAAACGATATTGCCTTAATACTCTACGTGGACAGTCTCACAATAATCTTACAGGGTAGGCCTATCCGGCAACGTTCCAAAGGGTACTAAATGAATTTATCTTGATTAAATCTATCATGTGCGCAACAGGAAAAAAAATCCTGATGAACAGATTAGTACGTCGGGAAACTCAATAGAAGGGAAGTTGGATGGCCTACTCCTGTCCACCCCATCCCCGGATTAACCTGATACAGATCCGTATCTTATAGAATAGAAATAAATCCATGTGCGTGTACATACGTCATAAGAATAGAAGTTTCCTTCCCTTTGGCAGACATTGCCCCATTCACCATCATTGTAGATCTCCACAACCCCAGTTTCAGTGCTGATTTCATCAGTCTCACGATCCACCAGTCTTATTGGATGATAGGCGACCGTTTCTTCAAAAGACAAAATGATAACACGGATTGTTAGACGAAAATGGTGCAGTGAAAAAAAAAATTGTTTTTAATAGTATGAAGATTCGTCACAACCTGGTAATGCTTGATATTTCCATAAAGCAAGAAAAATAGGCTTTCTTCTGCATTTTTTTTTTCATCTCATATTCTCATTTGATACCATATCAATTCTAGTTGTAAACTTAAGAGGAAGAGGGCGCTATTACTCTACGCAAAGCGAACGCTGCCATAGACATTTTGTATTTTGCAGTTTTTTCACTTTTTTTTCTTGATTATGGCGAGCAACTACCTTTTCAAAGAAATGATCAACTTGAATAAATACGCTAAGAGTCTGATTTTTTCAGAAATAGGAATAACTTATTGCAAAGGGGAAAAAAAAGTCCTGTCACTTGTGTCAATTCGAAATCCTAGTCAGATCAAATTCCTGTACCATATGGCCAATTTTGCTCTCAAAATAGCTCATACGCCACATAATCGTCTTCCTGGATAACGCATAATTATATTACAGCTTAATGATCAAGCAGTTTTTAAAAGCTTGAATTCTCAGCTTTCCAAAGATGGTACATTCATTTCGATTGGTTAAGAAAAAGTCCTGTCACTTTGAACATTATCACAATAGAATCTTTACTCGATGGGTCGATATTTCTGCATATCACATGCATATCGCATGTGGACGGCGTCTTTGCTAGAGGTGACAAGATCACTACTTATATCAATAATCGTTTGGAACATCAATCTATGTGAAATAAAGATTCTGATTACAACTTCATCACAATAATGTTATAAGCTTGCCCGAATGTGTATTTCCTCCATCTGGTCTGGAGAATCTATTAACTAACAACATGATAAAAGTTCATCAATTTCTTTCATCTCCACGTACGGGTAGATTGCTGAACCGAACGGACAATACCATTCCAGCTGCAGGGAAGTCTTCTTAAGCGAGTTTTTGTGAGCTAATTTATTATTGCAGCCAGCTGTATAGATTTCTGCGCTTCTCAGCCGTATTTCCAACGTCACTTCGTTGGGTCTGGCCTCTTAGATAATGGACGCGCCTTGTTTAAGTACGATTTAATGCCGCACATTGGTATACGTTAACTTTACATTTTACATAGAGTAGAATTGATATGTAAAGATCTTGAAATCCATTTTTCTACAATCAATGAAAATTAATTTTGTGGACGACCGCGCCGTTCCATGCCTTTGTGAAGGTTTCTGACAGGAGCCGCCGATCGTCAAACAAAAATTAACATGACTTATGTTCTACCAATCAAATTATTTGAAATAAATCACGTGAACAAGAAAAATATATTGGCTTTAATATGTTACCATATACACATGAAAATTTGTAAATTCATATTTCGTACCTTATTCATTTTATTTTCAATTGTACCATTATTTTTTATACCGAGTAAATGTGATACATTTGAAAAACGGACATGTAAAAGCTATATAGATCACCTTTTATGGGTTATTGGACAGTCTTTTAAAAATTCGCCATTTTGTTGAAAAAAAACTTTCATTAACGGTAGGATATAACTAACCATTTAAAGCCAAAACGAACCAGCAGCCTTGTATAGCACCACCCCAAGTCCTCTAATTTTCAATTCTGCCCTGATTCCTAACCCATAATGAAACATTCTGAGCTGTGTAGTCTTATAATACAGGCCCATTTGAATGATAATGCTTAGTTTCCAATACAAATTAGATTATGGTTCAATTTATACACTGTATTGTTAATAATAATAATAACAAGAGGTATATTTTAAGACTAGCTACTAATACTACACAGTTAATGTGAGATGTTGGTCAGTTCGCTCTCGCTTTGATGTTTAACCTTTCTCTACAAAGTATACTGTTAATAAAACTTGTGATAGTGATCAGTTAGTTCATTTCTGTAGCACATAATGGTAATTTGACGGACTTGGTTATGGGTATGTTATGCATACCGAATGGTTTGCAGACGATTCCTAGTGGCTGGAAGTCCGTAGTAGTATTAGGAAACGCTCCACATTGTTCATTGCAGAGAAACCTTGCACCTTCAGAAACTGATTCGAATGGTGTCTCATCATCATCATTGTAGTGGTACACCTCTCGTTCATATCCCATAATTTTACAGAGCCCGTCGTATAAGTTCTGTGGTTCTGTGGGTGGCCTGGTTTTATTCACCCAGACTGATAGCCCCTCATCACCGGTGAAATACTCTACCCGACCTTGTTCAGCTTCATCGCTCCCAACCAATCGAAAGCTTCCCTCTGTAATGACCAAGATATTGTAAAAGGCAAATGATCATTATCATAGTTTGGTTTTACATGTACAGGGTGTTTCCGAAAAAAGGAAACCCAACTTTGATCAACAATAATTTCAAAAATATTCCAATGGTAATTATGAAATTTATATCACTGTAAAGTGCAACTCATTGCCATTCTAATGATACCTCGCTCACTTCACCAATGTCACGCATCACTAAACCCCATTGTTTTCAAAAAGTCTTGTAAAATTGTGCGTGGTTCACTTTCATGCACCCTGAGATGGTTTGTGTGAATGTGCCGGGAAAGGAAACTCAACTTTGATCATCAATAACTTCAAGAATATTTCAGTGGTGATTAAGAATTTAATATCACTGGAAAGTACAACTCATTACCATCCTAATGATACCTCTCTCAGCTCACCAATATCATGCATCACTGAACCCCATTGTTTTGAAAATTGTCTCGCAAAATTGTGATAGGTTCTCTTTCATGCTCCTTGAGATGAGTTGCTTCAAAGATTCCTAACAAATCTAAGTAAAGCATTCCAGTGACTTAAAATAAATGAGTTTGATAAATGGGTTGTAAATTTTTACTTATTTAGTCCTTTAATCTTACCATCCACGTAATTTCAACATGTTACTGGTCACACAACCCAGAGAAACTTCAGTTCCCCAAGGATAATGTAAGAAGCATGACAGTGCATCAATCACAATTTTGCAAGATATTATCAGAACAATGGGGTTCAGTGATGCATGACATTGGTGAGCTGAAAGAGATATCAATACAATGATAATGAGTGGCACTTTCCAGTGATATAAACGTCATAATCACTACTGTCATGTTTTTAAAAGGATTGATGATGAAAGTTGGGTTCCCTTTTTAGGCACATTGCAGCAGCCCATCTCAATGAGCGTGAAAGTGAACCACTCACAATTTTGCAAGACATTTTCAAAACAATGAGGTTCAGTGATGCGTGACATTGGTGAGCTGAGCAGGGTATCATTAAAATAGTAATGAGTTGCACTTTCCAGTGATATAAATTTTTATAATCACCATGGTAATATTTTTTAAATTATTGATGATCAAACTTGGGTTTCCCTTTTTCTGGGTCACCCTGTATATTCAAAGTTCAGTCATTTAGAAAGATATTGGGAAAATATACAGTGTTAGGGTAATGAAAATTCGATTTGTCAGTGTGTTTCATAAATTCGTTTACCTTCAGATTACAATATTTAGAAACTTTGGAATATTTTTATGGTCATCCCGATAAAATATGAAAATTGAGATTTTGGTTAATTGTCATAGAATCAATCAGGGCGTTCCTTTTGTCCGGAGAGGCCGATAGACAACATGGCCTATAAACATCATGACCCCGGTGTAGGGTCATCGTGACCCGGTGTCCTAGCCTTAGTAATAAGGCATACAGCTAACTGCAATATATTAGGATATCGTGACCCTGTGTCGTATGGTAATCGTGATCCTGGTCGGCCCCAGGTCTATCGGGCTGTAACCGAAATAACTAAAAATTTGATAATTGAAGTAATTTTCAATCAGTTTACCGCTCAGGGGACTGCATTGGACCTGAGCTATGTTCTCTGGAGCACATGTGGTCGGGTTGTCGAACTTGGTCACTGTGCAGTCTTCTAATCTCCCTTCATCTCCATTGCACGCAATTTCCCACTGTAATACATCATTGATGTCCTCTGGTCCTAGATTAACGACCTTGGTTGCTGTACCATTCTCATACCCTGCCATTTTACAAGCTACAGCAGCTTCTGTATCCGTCCATGTGGCATCGCATATGAGGGCCCTCCTATCCCTTTCTTGATATGAAACGACACCATCATGGTTTCCTGTACCACTTACAAGATTAATAATGCTGCCCTCTGTCATGTATGTACAAGGAAAAACGAGAAGAACATGAAAACAATCGATATCATCCAACTTTGATAGAATTGATGGTAATAGTTAGTCTTACCAATTCATTTTTAATAGTTAAAACATAATTCAGTGTATATGGGTCTATTTCGTAGATTTAGGCTTAGGGATACGTAAATGAATAGGGGACGGGGTTAGTGTAAAGGGACATTGTAGGGTATAATAAATTTGAGGTGGTCCTAGGGAAATAAGTTCGCATCACGCACTTCATTGCTTTTTTTTTAATTTTAGTTTTATGTATGTTTGTTTTGTTTTTTCTCCTACTGTATGTATCGAAAAAAGGGTAATCCATTACTCGAGGGACCATATTTCCAGTTCATCTATTTTGGCAGTTTGTATGTAATGCTTTGTTAAACAAATTGCAGATGCTAATACATACTATCATTAGGTTTGAAGTATATTCCCAAGAGGTTCTTGGAAGGATGAGCAAATTATTACATTTTGGCTCCTGACTACCAATAAAAAGATACTATAGTTATTGCTTACATTCAGCATTGAAGCTCAACTACTGTCTGCCCTTTTTCCTATACAGTGTGTTCCTATAAAAAGGTAACCGAAATTCAAAGGTCAGTCATTTCAAAAGTATATGGTTTATTCTTGTGATTTCTTACTAAAATACGTCTAAGTAACTCATCAGCTTGGATTTGAGACATTGCTTACGGTCGTTCATACTGTCAAGGGTCACAGAGTTAGGGTCCTTTGAATGTGACAGGTACAAAACCCACTTTTTCCAAGTTTTTCTTTTGTAGGGTACGAGACAAACCTTTTGCAAACTTTTGGTTTCATCGTTTTGGGTTTATTTTCACATAAAAGTTTCAATGAAATGCAATTACATTTTCCATAGGACCCATCTTATTTGCAATGAGATGGGTTCGTAATTTTGTTCACATCACGCGGCCCATGCAATAAACGGGTGTGTGTGTGAGTGTGTGTGTGTGTGTGTGTGTGTGGGGGGGGGGGGTGGATATTAATTGTTCCGGCCTTCGGCCAATCAAAAAGGTTATAAAATATCGCCCATAGGGGTATGGTTCAGTTGGTAATTCGGATCTCCATCCATTTTCCCCCTTTTTATTTTACCCTCTCTTTTTTTCTCCCCCCCCTTTTTTTTTGGGGGGGGGGGGGGGTTGGGCTTGGGGGCGGGCCCGCTCACCCCTGGATCCGCACCTGTTAGGGGATGTCGAGGCAACAACGGAGAGACGTCAATTAGACTTGTTCGCGTCTGAAAGAAGTCTGCCAAAAGATTGAACGTGTTTGACATTTGTTTGATTTTTTTTCCCCGCGACTTCGTGGAGACTCAGGAGATGGCGCGGCGACCTCTCCGAAACTCCAGAGACTCATAATCGAGAGCGCATCTCATTACTAGTGAGAAATCCAATTTAGCTAAGAAAATGACATTTCATTGAAACTTGCTGAAAAAGACCCAATGACACCAATTACTTTAAAAGGGATTGTTTCATACCCCAAAAACCAAAAAACCTGGAAAAAGCGGGCTTGTACCTGTCACCTTCAAAGGACCCTAACTCTGTGACCTATGACAGTTTGGACACCAACGATGTCTCAAATTAAAGCTGATGAGTTACTTAGTATTTTAGTAAGCAAATCACAAGAATAAACCACATACTTTAAAAATGACTTACCTCTGAACTTAGGTCACCTTTTTTCAGAAACACACTGTATAGCTGTGAAGCAATGCATTTTATGTTTGTCTAGTTCCCCCCCCCCCCAAAAAAAAAAATATCCAGTGGATCAGCTTATCTCATTCATGAGGTAAGATGAGCCTATGCTTCGGGTAAGTTGACTTTACACTAAATATGTGTGTTCCATGAAAATTATGATTGATATGAAGATGGAAAAACTAAAAAAATATTCTAATTGATAAGCATTTATTTTCTTATTTGTTAAAACCTTAATTCAAGAACAAAAACATAAAAAACATCACATAAAACTTGCCAAAAACGGCCTTTAAAAAAGGGTATGATTTCTAAGTTGGAATTTATGGGTTATAGCATGGCTCAACTTTCCCCACGAAAAAATACACCTTACCCCATCCAAACCAATTTGAAAACTTGTTAAATATATCTGTATTTTATGTTCAACGAAGCTCCAACGCTTTTACACATGAAGCCATTATAAGATTCATCATCTATTCATAACAAGTACTTTTTTATAGATCCAAGTGGGAAGACAAAATCATTCAATATTTATGATAAGTAACAGCAGCAGGTTTGCTAATCTTAAGAAATCTCTGCTCAATTTAGCATATGATTAGACTAATTGTCCTGTTTATATTCAATGTTACTTTCTCTTTTTTAATATGACTTATAGTTGTACTATTTGGATATCAACTATTCTGATATAAATAACACACACATTACCATTTTTTAGCTGCTGTGCTTTAAATTGTATTATATATCTTATACTATATACATATGATATCTCTAGAAATGATATTTAGATAACGTACCCTTGATTTATAGCTATCCAGAATGAACAATTAATTTGATGAAATATATATTTGAAAGAGATCTATATACTAGAATTTTTATTATGATACAGCTTAGTTCTCCATAAAATTATGTTTGAATTTCATTATTTACTTTGTTGATTCTCTTCCCAACCTTCTCTCCCCACTTCATGTCCTTACTCACAAGTAAAATTATTTCGATTGCAAATACTGTCTTATTACCGCACGCTGGCATATTTCTATTCCCCATATAAGTAATTAAGATCATGTTTGTATATATGTTTATATGTTAGGCCCTGCCTGAGTAACATCAGCGTCCTGGGCCATCTCTACATCTATATGTTTCATTTTGTATTGTTATATTGTTATTGTATATGCGTTTCATGGAAATAAAGACTACTTTATTTACTTATGTTGGTGATATATTTTTCATTTATTTATTTTATTATTTTTTTGGCATATGAGCGCTTAGGCATTTTGTTTCACGTGGATTTAAAGCCTTACAAGACTCATATTGTAATATCAACATTATCATTATTATTATCACTATTATCATT
>CALNVZ010003426.1:5818567-5832767 GCA_940671915.1 Paracentrotus lividus | reverse complement strand
AGCCTCCGCCCCCACCTCGACATTTTTCGTGATTAATTTTTGACGCGAGAAGCTAAAGCCGCGCGCTTCATGAGTTTTTTTCTTTGAAGTCTTGCGCATCTTTTGAGACCAAAATCGCGACCCCCGGGTTACCCGGTTCGTGAGTTACGCATAATTTTGTATACGTGCGTCAGACCCAAATTGCTCAAAACGTGATTCATGTACAAGTCATACCAAATTGTGTTTTTACCTAAAATTTATAATGAGTGATTTAATTTGCTTTTATGATAATAATCAATTGAATAGCTGCTATTATAGACCAAAATAATGTCGTGGGCCAATTTTGTCGAAAAAACAATAGAAACAAGTGGATTAGTAAATTACGCGATGCGTAATATATGTCCCGCGATAATGTAAAATTCCCATTATATCACGATCAGTGCTATCACATAAGGCAAACAGAAATCGAAATCGGGTAAAAAATGGCGAAAAAGTAGCATTTGTGCCAATGTACAATAAAGGTCGAAAATCAATGTCAAAGGTCAAAGGGGTCAAAGAATCAAAATTCTGTGAAGAAGTTTTGTAGTCCTCACCATAGTGCTATCACATAAAGCAAACGGAATCGAAATCGGATGAAAAATGGCGAAGGAGTAGCATTTTGTAGCCAATTAACAATATAGGTCAAAGGTCAAAGGTCAAAATTCTGTGAAGAAGTTTTGTAGCTATTACCTAGTGCTATCACATAAAGCAAGCGGAATTGAAATCGATGAAAATTGGTGAAGGAGTAAGCATTTTGTAGCCAATGTACAATATAAGTAAAAATTGAAGGTCAAAGGTCAAAGGGGTCAAAATTCAAAATTCCATGACGAAGTTTTGTAGTCCTCACTAGTGCTATCACATAAAGCAAACGGAATCGAAATCGGATGAAAAATGGCGAAGGAGTAGCATTTTGTAGCCATTAACAATATAGGTCAAAAATAAAGGTCAAAGGTCAAGGTCAAAATTCGGTGAAGAAATTTTGTAGCCATCACCTAGTGCTATCACATAAAGCAAACGGAATCGAAATCGGAAGAAAAATGGTGAAGGAGCAGCATTTGTAGCCAATGTACAATATAAAGTATAAATCAAGGTCAAAGGTCAAAGGGTCAAAAGTCAAAATTCTGTGAAGAAGTTTTGTAGCCCTCACCTAGTGCTATCATATAAAGCAAACGGATTCGAATCGGATGAAAAATGGCGAAGCAGTAGCATTTTGTAGCTAATTAACAATATAGGTCAAAAATGAAGGTCAAAGGTCAAAGGGTCAAAAGTCAAAATTCCGTGAAGAGGTTTTGTAGCCCTCACCTAGTGCTATCAATAAAGCAAACAGAATCGAAATCGGATGAAAATGGCGAAGGAGTAGCATTTTGTAGGCCAATTCACAATATAGGTCAAAAATCAGGGTCAAAGGTCAAAGGTCAAAATTCTGTGAAGAAGTTTGGTAGCCATCACCTAGTGTATCATATAAAGCAAACGGATTCGAAATCGGATGAAAAATGGCGAAGGAGTAGCATTTTGTAGCTATTAACAATATAGGTCAAAAATGAAGGTCAAGGTCAAGGGTCAAAAGTCAAAATTCCGTGAAAAGTTTGTAGCCCTCACCTAGTGCTATCATATAAAGCAAACAGAATCGAAATCGGATGAAAAATGGCGGAGGAGTAGCATTTTGTAGCCAATTCACAATATAGGTCAAAAATCAAGGGTCAAAGTCAAAGGTCAAAATTCTGTGAAGAAGTTTGGTAGCCATCACCTAGTGCTATCATATAAAGCAAACGGAATCGAAATCGATGAAAAATGGCGAAGGAGTAGCAATTGAACTCACATACGGACGCACGGGACGGACGGACGGATGGACGGACGGACGGATGGACGGACGGACACACACACATACGTACGGAGCCCGTTTCATAGTCCCCTGCTCGAACTCGTTCGCGGGGACAATAAAAAGGTTGAAAAAAACAAAGAAATACATAAGAAATTCAAAAAACAATAAAATACATGAGAAATTAATTTGGATACTAGAATTTTTTCCAAGTACAACTGATAGGAATGCTATAAAGAAAATTCCACACAAAAATTAGCATTCTAGGAGATATATTTAGTGAATAAGAGGAAAAGTATGATTTTATGCATAAATTTAGCATAATTAGCATATATAATTAAAACAAAACATTTTCCGGAAAAATTAACTATGCAATTACGGAGATTACACGACAGGGGACGTGTGTGCCAATTTTCGTCACGATCGCGTGGACCGGGCTATACGTTTTCAAAAAGAGCCCGGGCAGATTAGGGTTTAATCACAGATTTAAGCTAGGCGTAACTTCAGGACACCTTTGTGAATAAGGGCCAATGACTTTCATCCTTGTATAGTAGATTTACCTTTCCTAGTTGATCAGCATCTGGTCTAATAGTAGGTGTGATACTCAGTAACATCTTCACATATTCTTTCAGTCCTTCAGGTAGACTGGACAACAATGATATGCTTAGGCTCCGCAGCTGTAAAAAAAAAACAAACATAAAAGAACCATATATTGATGTTACATAAATTAAAGAGTTGAATGGACAATAAAGATATACTTAGACTCCGCAGCTGTATAAGACAAAAAAAAAAGAACTACATGAAATAAATTAAATAGCATTCCCCTCAACAAGAATTGCTTGGATGTCAACTGTACATATCCAGTTGTTATATGAAGAAAACAATGCTCACATATATTGTTATTTAAAGGCTATCATAGTATATGATTTCAACAAATAAGACAATGAGTTGTAGTTGTGAATAAACATGTAAATATGTAATTAAAACACCTTCAGTGGGGGTGTCTTGGGCTTTCATGGAGAGTGGATCATAATTTGCTGACCCGACTTTGTGAAAGCACTGGAATCACCTGACCTAAGCTAAATTTCTGGACCACAGCAAAACAAGCTGTTCCACTGCAAAAATTATTTGGCATACTTTGGGCATCATCAGGCTAGGAAAGTGAGATAATGACTTTTTCAAATGGGGTGATGGCCGGAATATACAGAGCCTTACATTAGATCTAGAGGTGATCCAATTCGAGGTGATTGACAACACCTGTTTACGGTAAGCATCCATGTTATCAAATTAATAATGAAAGCCCAAGACACCCCACTTTAATTACAAAATTAATACCACACAAAATTGGTGTCATTTACCGTCATCACCCTTTTATCTGACAATCATGCTGACACAAAAATTTAAAGTAAAAAGAGCCTGAGTTTTCGATCCTAGCATTATCTTCTTCAGAAAAGCATAATCTTTATCAGAGGCATAACCTACAAATGCAAAGAAAGATATTCACCTGTTCTGACTTTTGTTTGAAAGTGGAGAGACTCTCGTTGCAATCATGAAATAGTTTTCCAGTGTTAATGACAGAGTACATGAGCATCCCAAGACTGAACATATCACTGGACGTATCACAGCTCTGTGTTAACAGGTATTCCGGAGCCAAATAGTTCAGGTTGGGTTGAAGGACAGCCGAGATAATATTCATCAGCTCCCGTAGAGGAAAACTAGCCTAGGAGTGAAAAAGGAAGGCATAAAAGAAAAAGAGAAAGAGAGAGAGAGAGTTTATAGGTAATCAATGGTGAGAAGATGAGATGTTGTGTCTATACTACTCTTTAAATGTTAGGGGAGACCGGTATGGACGTTCAAAATTCACGTTTTGGGCCAGATAATTCTAATGAAAGAACTCACAGCACTCCATATTGGGTCTGTAGTTAGCCTATTATGTTGGCTAAAACCTGAGGCATATAAAACTTGAAAACATGTAAACACTAATTAACTACAGCTTAATTAGTGAAGACATTTTTTGTAACAACCTACCCATATACGGGGTAGTTGTTACACCATACGGGGTCAATTGTTACAATATGTAAACATACGGGGTAAGTTGACAATGTGTAAATCTCTATACCATACATTAATTTCAACTTTCCAGTTTCTTGACATCGTTAACAGTAGATCAAGTAGAGCTCTAGAATAGACAAAGTAATATAGAAAAAATAAAAATATTAACACCTGAAAATTGAGACAAAATGTAATTTTCCATATGTAATGTAATTGGGGTAAGTTGTTACATCAACATGGGGTAGGTCGTTGTAAAAACCCATGGGTGATTTTACACACAGAAATCAACTGTAGCACAGTCATTAGGCAGAATTACAGGGCATGGCTAGGGGGTATATTAGTGACATACATGTACTATATTTACAATACCAGACTATTATCATGTGCCTTCATTTGTAAGAGCTATTACAAATTTCAATTTTTGTCAAAATTTACTTTGAACTGTAAAAAATGGTTTTTGTTGATTTACTTTTTAATAAAACAACGGAGAAACCTCACGACCGGCAGTTCATCACAGCTATGTGTAGCTGTATATAGATGCCAGTTAGCACATCCTCTCTTTTTCCATCTTAGCACACTGAGAACTGTAACAACTGACCTGTGTAACTTCCATACCCGGTCTCCCCTACACAAGATTGAAGTAATTGTGTTATCAGCCCATCTATGATAGCCTACTGAGCACTGACCACAGAGCTAAGAATGATCATGTGACTATTGTGATGTCAAGTGACTTACCGGTTGGTCAGGTGGTGAGGAGGATGGAATGACGAAATCAAAGCCAGCTAGCTTCCAAGCTCCATTGCTATTCAGTATAATAGATGTCGGTGAGATATTACCATGAATCATGTGTACATCGTTGTGTAGGAACTTCAGGGCATCTGTCAACTATAAAAACAATGAAATAGGACAAAAGTTTAGCTATCAAATAAAAAATAAGGCAAAATTTCATTATTTAATTTATTTCCAGGCAAAAGAAAAAAAAGAATATAAGTACATGAGAAGGAAATTACCATCGCCTAGTGCCTGAAGATGACTAAAAGAAAACTGATTTCTGTCTCACTAGTCACAGTATAATCCAATCACTATCTTTAAGTGTAGTACACAACAGTGCCTTGCACCTTGCATTAATTCAGAGCACTTAAATTTAAAAATTTCACGATTTTGGCGATGTTTCAATACTATAAATGGCGTAATGAATGGAAATTTGACCAACTAACAAAATTTGCGAAAAATAGAACCCTGTTTAAATATTTTGCATACATGTAAATACAGTAGACAACAAATATTTAAGAAGGCCCAAAATTTGTCAGAAAGTATATTTTCAAACTCAAGATTGTTCCATTTAACATTTGTTTGTTCTAGAATCTTCTCTCAGATTGTTTTGGCACAATTACTCTGAAATAGAAATAATACTTGATATAAATAACAACAAGCATGATTCTAAGATCAAATTCATCCATTAGATTGGATGTCATATTGCAGCTAATTTTGGTGAGTAAGTTTGTTGGATACTGGTAATTTTGTATCTAATATGTAACATGTCGACTCGACAGGGGCCGCGGAGCCGGGGGGGGGGGGGGGGCGGCTGGGGGCTTCAACCTCCCACTTTTTTCAGCAAACGTGTGCAAAAATGCAAAAATAACCATACATTTGTGATTTTAGCCTGTTCAGCCCCCCCCCCCCCACTTTCAGCTCAGCCCCTCCACTTTCCGCAGCCCCTCCTCGAAACCACCAAAAGTCACTGGGATCCATATTTTCATTTCGTCTTTCCAAGATTAATGATATCAAACACTCATGACTTAATATTAAGATATAATCAATTTATAAATAGCACATTTGATGAAGAGCCATCAACGACATACAAAAATGCAGAAAACTCTTCTCCTGCCATGTTTTACTCTTTTGTGCTACATGTATTTGTGACTTATTTGTCATTTTTGAAACTGCAAGTCCACAACGAAACAGTTAATAAAACAGACCTGGAGGAGTCCATATTGATCTCTACTTCAAACAGCTTGTGATCGCCAATGTTGGTGGGATGGGCGATGGCATGTTGTCATGGCAACCCAATATGTTAGCTAGGCTTGCAAACACAGGCTCTGTTGCAAATGCGAGGCTGTCTCTGTCACAAAGAAAGATATTAAAAGATTTAATTTGTTTATTGATTTCAATTGAATAATATAAAGCAGTATTCATGTACTGTGTTTGCTTTATTTGAGGGTAAAAGAGCCAGGGTCAAAAACGTGACGGCCTAAGAAATATAAATTTTCAGCTCGTCTTTCCTTTGGCATGCTGTGGTTTAACTTTGGGGGAAGGGAAGGAGAGGTAAAAGCATAATGTATAACTAATTATCTGGAAATTAACACGACAAATTGATTTCACGAAAATTTCAGATACAAGGTTGTGTCAGTGTCACCCAAACTACAATAAACAGCTGTCCCTTTCATAAAAACCCTGAAGTATTCTTCCCAGACATGTGTGATAGAAAACATATGGTGTGGAGTCTAAAATATAATGGAAAAACTTGTTTTTCAAGTGGGTGTTGTACTGAGAGCACAAAGGGATGTCTTAGTCTCATGAGCTTGGTTAGAGTTAGGGTTAGGGTGGGATTAAGGTTTGTGTGGGTCTAGGATATGAAGCATACCTTGTTTCTTCAAGAGGATGTTTGTACAGTGAGCACACATGGATGTCTCAGTCTAGTGAGCTGAGTGGATCCTTTACGTAAGACCTCCAGCAATGGATCTCGATCTCGTCTGCAAATCTCTCTAAGAGCTTCTTCTCAAAAACAAACACACCTGCCTCCTGTGAATTATAAAAGCACATTTATTTTTATTTACTTTGTTTTAATCATACATAAAATTTTGTTACATGGATCTTTACCTCTGGGTCTTAGAAGTTATTAATTATAGCTGCATCACTTTTCAAGTTTACTAGTAGGCGTATACAGTATGTAACTTTGAAGCACTTTCAGTTTTTTGCATTTTTTTTTAAGTAACGCGGTTTTTCATACTCATTTTATAAAAGATATATTGACTGTTATGAATATTCAGGACATGGTCGTTTCTGTAAACTCTTCGGGACCTCACAACCTGCTATCGAGCCTACGGCAGCTATGCCTTCGGCTCATATATAGGCAGTTTTTGAGGTTGATAGATACTCCAAGAACAAAAGGACATACCTGTTTTGTAGATCTCTTTACAGCATGGTATATCTTCCATAGACATCCTGGTCCGCCGCTCCCTACATGGTTAATGATCTCATACTCCCTAAGCACTGGGTTTCCTATGAAGCCACCTACAGTGCTCTTCAGCTTATTCAACATATCCATGATCAGGTCCAAAGATAGCATCACCATCAGATCAATAATACAAAGCCCTGTTATTTGAGAAGTGAAAAAGGGAGAAAATTGCGAAAATGTCAATATTAAGTTGTGACAAAATATTATATCCGTCGCATCCAAACTCAGCTAGCATCACCATCTGATTAATAATACACAACCCTGTTATTCGATAAGTGAAAAAAGGGAGGAAATGTGAAAAATGTAAAATATGTTGTGAAAAAATTTTATCCATAGCATCCAAACTCAGCTAGCATCATCACCCGATTGATAATACACAGCCTGTTATTTGAGCAGTGAAAAAAGGGAAAAAATTGGGAAAATGTAAAATATGTTGTAAAAAAAATTATGCCATGAATTTGTGAATGTCATACATGTAACACATGCGCCACCAACATTATTTATCAAAAATTTCCTTGAGGGTCGACAACTTACTTAAAATTCCCTATATAGCACACAGCATGACTGAGAATTTACATATTGAATAATATTCACATGAACAATGATCCCAATGCAGACAGATGATATAGGATATTCAATCAGAACTTATTGTGATCCCAGAGAACTGTAGTGTTTAATAAAAGTTTATCACTTTGACAGAGGAACAAAAATGCAAGGTTTTGAGTACAATTCTATTCAAACAATCTGTCAGTATTAAGGCGCCTTCTCCATTCAAAAGGTGTAAGTTTCCCGCATCTTTTGTCCAAAAGACGATTTATCGGCTTTTCAATAGAATCCTGAAATCTTAATGCGGTTTAAACATGTTAAAATCTGAAACGCCTTTTGAATGGAGAAGACGCCAACACGCAGGACTGATGTCACAATAAGGGCGCAACTTGCGCACATGTATGTTTAATGAAATGCACAAATTGAACCATCAATATTTCCGGAAAGTTCTAGACTAGGACAAAGGCTCCGAAAAGTTATAGCTTCATCACTCATGCACTACACTCGGATGATATGATATCATCCTCGTGCCTCTGCCATTCAAGTCTCGAGCGCGATGAGGACAGAAAAACCCCTTTAATTTACCCTTACAATCAACTTCTAACAACTTTAATAGTTATTTAATGGGCTCTTAACATTTGTAAAGGCATTGATATGAAATGTTGTTTAAAAATATGCTGAAATAAAAAGGAGAAATAAGAAGAAAAAACTCACCGATTTTCAGCAGTTCTCCGAATTTGTGCCACTCCAGCTGGATTGGTAGCAGAGAGAAAAAAAATGAAATGGAAATTGCTGCTAGCCTGCCTGCGATCGTGCGTAAGCTAGGTGTGCATGTAAACACGGCGTAAAATAAACAAATGTTAACCTACCTTCCACACTTTAGTATTTTAAAAAAAAATAAAATAGAAAGATGTTTTTTTTCCCGGCCCTCGGCACATCATAAAGGTCATCATGTTTCGGGCATAGGGTAGGGTTCAGTGCCTAAATCGGGCCTGCCGTCAATTCCCCCCCCCTTCTTCTTTTTTTTTTTTTTTTTTCCTCCTTAAACTTTTTTTTTGGGGGGGGGCTGGACGAGATATTTTTCTCATGGGGCCGGAAGAGCTTAGTCTTGTTTACTTACTTTGTCTTTACTCTTAATTTCCTTTTCCTTTGTCGATTCCCCAACCTTTTTTTTTTTTTTTTTTTTTCTCTTTTCCTTTTTTTTTTCTTTAGGGTGGAGAGGGGGGCCGGGCTGGACGAGATATTTTTCATGGGCCCGGAGGAGCTTAGCCTTTTTTTTTTTTTTTTTTTTTTTTTTGCTAAGACCTTTTTTTAAGGGGTGGATGGAGGGATGGGGTCTGGGGGTGGACGAGATATTTTGGTAATGGGGGCCCGGAGGAGCTTAGTCTTGTTTACTTTACTTTGTATTTACTTTTAAATTCCTTATAATCTGTATTTCTTCATGTGTTTGTAAATAAAATTAAACTTGAATTGAAATACATCTAACTGTCTTTGTCTCTGTTTTATTTATTTTTCTTTTTAACAATGTACATACATATAAGCCATTCATTGGGGAGGGGACAATGGGTAGGAAATTTAGGCCTACAATTGCCCTAGTAAATCTTGGATAGATTTTGGACTTATTCCCCCCCAAAAAAAAAAAACAAAACAAAACAAAAACAACAAAACAAAAACAAATATGACAATGAAAAACTAAAAGCAAAAAAAAAAAAAAAAAAAAAATGCATCGATACAACCAAAAATAAAAAAGGAAAAAAGATCATTGTAGTATTTATAATGAGGGGGCGGGAGGGGGCTCAGCCAACTTTTCTCAGCAAACATGTACAAAACACAAAAGTTACCATACATTCGTGATTTTTAGCTTCTTCAGCCCCCGTGAGCCATACAGCCTATCGCTTTACCTCGGTGCCGGCCACCCCCCCCACTTGCGACCCAGCCCCTTCACTTTAAAAAATTAGAAATCACCAGGCCTCTCAATACCTCATAGCTTTAAAAACAATAAACAAAATTTTTGTTAATACTACAGTGTGTTCCTAAAAAAAGGTAATCGAAGTTCAAAGGTCAGTCATTTCAAAAGTATATGGTTTATTTTTGTGATTTGTTTACTAAAATACTAAGTAACTCATCAGCTTTAAATTGAGACATTGCTTACGTCCAAACTGTAATGGGTCACAGAGTTAGGGTCCTTTGAATGTGATAGGTGCAAAACCCATTTTTTCCAAGTTTTTAGTTATTAGGGTATATGAAACCAACTTTTTATAAATTTTTGGTTTTATAGTTTTTGGGGGTTTTGTCACACAAAGTTTCAATGAAATGCAATTTCATTTCTCAAAGGACCTATCTCAATGGCAATGAGAGGGTTTCGCAATTATGAGTCTCTTGAGTCGTGGAGACGTCTTGGTGACGTCTCCTGAGACTTCAGGGCGTCGAGGGAAAATGAAACAAAAGTCAAACATGTTCAATCTTTCAGTAGACTTCATTTAGACGCCAGCAAGTAAAAATTATAAGCCCTTTCGATTTCTTTTAGTCGTTTTTAGTTCCATCAACGTCTCTGCGACCTCGTGGATACTTAAGGGACGTCGCAGCAACCGTCCGCAAAGATGTCACAGAGACTTGTTCACGTATTAAAGAAGTCTACTAAAAGATTGGACACGTTTTAACATCTGTTTGATTTTTCTCGCGACTTCTTGCAGAATCAAGAGACGTCGCAGCGGCCTCTCCGAGACTCCAGAGACTCATGCATAATCGAGAACCCATTTGATTGCCAGTGAGATAGGTCCTTTGACAAATGAGATTGCATTTCATTGAAACTTTGTGTGACAAAACCCCCAAAACTATGAAACCAAAATTTTATAAAAAGGTGGTTTCATACCCTAAAAACGAAAAACTTGGAAAAAATGGGTTTTGTACCTATCACCTTCAAAGGACCCTAACTCTGTGACCCATTACAGTTTGGACATAAGCAATGTCTCAAATTAAAGCTGATGAGTTACTTAGTATTTTAGTAAACAAATCACAAAAATAAACCATATACTTTTGAAATGACTGACCTTTGAACTTCGATTACCTTTTTTTCGGAACACACTGTATATTATTATTTTATTATTACTAGGCCCTACTAGTTTTTATTTAGTTATTTATTTTTTCATTCTATTCACGAGTGAATCAAAAGCTAATCATCCTAACAACAAATTAAACAAACAAGGTATAAACTACTGTTGCCATGTCACATTCGACTCGTGACGGAGACATCGTCGAAATGCAAGCTTTCGACAAAAGAGGGCGGCACAGATTTTCCCGCCATTAAATTACTTGCTTCTCTTGGTCCGTGAAATCAAAGGCAAAGATGTACATATATAGCGGTTGAATACTAAAATTTACTACTTTGAGGACATTAGGGAGCAGTGCTCAAGGAAAGGAAATAAGGAGAAGATTGCCAACAATTCAGTAAGGGAATTTTCCATGTTTTTTTCATATTGCCTTTTTTACTAAATCTTTTGAGTACGACTGTGTTGACGTTTCGTACGTACATGTAGTCCCGTCTATGGTAGTCTCGGTAAGCTGATTACGGCTCCACTGCACGCGTGAGCTTCATGGAGTTTTTGAGAAAGAAATTTATAGAGAAATCTACATTCAATCCCATTTTTACTGTAACTCACTGTAACTTCCATTCCCACATTAACTACAGTAGGTCTAATGGGAGTTTAAAAAAAAAAAAAAATGTTCCTTAACAAATCCTCTAATTAAATAACAGACATCAAAGTATCAATATTCCTCCCCCTCCTCCTCTTCTTCTTAATCTCCCTCCACTCTCTTCTCCTCCTCCTCCTTCTCCTCCTCCTCCTTCTTCATCTCCTAGGCCTTCTCATTCCTCCTCCTCTTCTTCTTCATCTCCTTCCTCTCTCCTCCTCCTCCTTCTCAATCAAGACAAAAGGATGATTGAATCATCCTCCTCTTCTTCTTCTTCATCTCTTTCCTCCTCCTCTTCCTCCTCTCTCTCCTCGTCCTTCTTCTTCTCCTTCTTCGTCCTCTTCTTCTTCATCTTCTTCTTATTATTATTCTTTCTCCTCCTCTTCCCCTCTTCCTCGAGATCCGATGTTTCCGAAGATAAACAACACGATAATAACGCCACACGAGTTGCATTATGTGGGACTGAAATTTAGTGAGCGCGTCAATAATTCAATTAATATGCCTAGATATGTTGACCTTTTCTCATTCTAACTTCACTTCGTCTTAATCTATAACACAACAAAATATAAATCAGTTTCTTCCTTTCCATTTAAATAGAAAACGTCTAAAATACTTACAGTAGGTATTATGGTACAGAGAAATCAAGTTTTCGACCAGCTGTGATGACGTCTTGTCGCTGTAATCGATCGATCGTACTGACAAAATAATAGGATCGATCAGAGGCTCATAAACCTCTAGCACCAGACCCTTTTAGGATTTTTGTTTTTTATAGTTGATTTAGAAATTTAAAGGAAAACTTACTCTGAAATGAAGGTGGTTTTGATAAAAACCGAAAAAAACAAATGAAGGTAATTTTTTTAATAGAATCTATGTGATGATAATAAAAGTTCTATTTTTGTGGATTCGCTTAATTGGAAGCTGATATAAAATTATGGTAGCCCCCCCCCCCCCCCCCACAATTATTGGGCGGTCAACCATGACTTTGTGCCTGTTCCGGATTTTTAGAGATACCCCCTAAAAGATTTAGGAGTTTCGCCCCTAGCTATCACAGGCTTTTGGAAGGGAATCAAAATTACCCCTATCAATTATTTATGTATCAATATACATGTATGTATATATAGGGGACAAAATGTTAAAATACCAATTTTTCAATCGAGCCTAGCCCCACCCCCCCCCCCGCCCCCTTGAATTGAGACCGGATAGGCCACTTCCTCGAGAAATCGGGAACCAAACATAATATTCATTATAATTAAGCTAGGCCTAAACTACCACACAAAAAAGAGAATTTAGGTGGTTATGATGAATATCTATCAAGGTGTTTACACCATATTATTTTACAGTTAAAATAATCAGTTTTCTTTTGAAAAAGTGGCAATTATTGGAATTCAACATGGCCCAGGTTCAAGTCAGGAAGCTTAGAGCAACTCGAGTATATGACGTTACAAAACTTAAAACAAATAATATCGTTATTCTAGCAAGAAGTTTAGTGCATGCTCATAAGCGCTCAGGCCCTTAATTGTAATGGGGGGGGGAATATTGCCGCACGATTGAATAGCTCATTCAAGGGAGGGGCAGCCTGTGGCGCGCACTTTAATTAGGGGGGCCCAAATCTTGGATTTTTAGATTTTTGTAGGGGCCAACCCCCGATTTGCCCCCCATTTGGGGGGGGGGGCGACGTGACTTAGGCGCCCCCATGCATTACATCAATTTTTTTTTCCCAGTCATACCAGGTAAGCAAAAAGGTAAGCACCATCCGCACAACAGCCCTTGCCCTTTGCTACTCAGCTGCAGAATATGCCTGTCCTGTGTGGGGCAGATCAGCCCATGCTTCAAAGATAGACCCATCACTCAACAGTGCATGTAGGGCCATAACAGGTTGCCTGAAACCAACCAAGGTAGACGATATCTACATCCTGAGTGGCATCGCCCCTCCTCACATCAGGAGGCAAGTTCTCTCCCAAAAAGAGAAACTTATAAGCAAGAAAATGACCCACTCCACCCTCTCTTCAACGCCATGCCTGCAATTAAGCGCTTAAGATCTAGACACAGTTTCCTTCATTCTATCGTTCCCTTGAACCAAAGCCCCTACAACCGGTAGGCTAGACCTTTGGTCAACCCGCCTTGCGTCTGCACCACACAGTGTCAACACCAGTCCAAAACTACTTCCCACCAGGATTCCGTGAACCTTGGCCTTTCTGGCTGTGTTTAAACCACTAGCGAGCTGGAGTTGGCCGTTGCAAGGCTAATGGTCAAATGGGGCATCAACACTGAAGGACAGCCAGTTTGCGAATGCAGAGAGGCGGAGACCATGAGTCACCTCCTACTATGCCCTCTTCTGCCTTCCCCCTGTTCCCCAGCTGATCTTGCTACCCTTTCGCCTAATGGGATCGCCTGCGTTCAGTATCTAATGGGCAGAGTTTGAATCACATTCTAATTCACAAATAAACAAAAATTGAGAGAAAGGACTCGAGAAGAAGAAGAAGAAGAAGCAAAAAGGTCGCGATATGCGGGGGAGGAGTGTTATTTTTTTATTTTATTTTTTTTTTCTTCTATTTTTTGCTTTTTGATCAATTTGGCGCGGCCCCTAGCTAGGTAAAAGTTCAATTTGGCACCGTGACCCCCTTGGCCCCTACCCACCCCCTCCCCAAGAATACGCGCATAGGGATGGTGAATAATTATACTAGTCTAGTATCCGTTGTCCGTCTGACATGCAAGATCAAGATTCTTCAAGCATGTCAAGACCAAGGTATTTTAAAGGGGAAGGAAACCCTAGGAATTCATTAAATTGTACAAAAACAGGAAAATCAAAGAAGCTGATCAATGAAAATTTGAGAAAA
>CALNVZ010003426.1:5775041-5816152 GCA_940671915.1 Paracentrotus lividus | reverse complement strand
AATGTAGATACACTACTGTGGAGGGGATATCGCTCAGACATATGGCAAGCAGGCCCCAAGCTGTGTGGATTGTATATATTAACAACTTCCCCATTACTTTTTTACATTATATTCATTCAAATTGTCTTTTTTAAAATTAATCTTCCATTAAAAAGATCTGAGATTCTTTTCAATGGGAGGAATGTAATACAAGTTCACAAAAATTATAATCATGTTGAGAAGACTCCTCTACTACCATTAGAAAATGAGGTAAAAAAGGAAGCCAATCTTGGTATGATTATTTTGCTATGGTAATATGTGGAAGAGTTTGTTCATGGTGTGGACATCACACATTGGGACAATGTTTGCAACAGTAGTGAAGATCATCCATACGCGTAAGTGATACACAAATCATTCATAGATGCACATACTTCCTTTACATTTATTCAAATTGTTCTCAAACTCACAAACTTTACTTTAATCTGCACTTGCATTCTGGATTATTCTTTATTTGTTTTTTATTTTTTTATCTTTTTGTTTTCATACAATTCCTTCAAACTGAATCCATGGGTTTCATTCTCGCTATATAATGGGGGTCAACATGTGAAATTTCTTATTAAACAGGGCCAGATATTCTGCATAGTAATCTAATTAAGTGAATCGATTACTATGAATTTAGGTATCGAAATGAGTGTCTAGATTTATTTTATTCTCGAATAAGAAAGGCGGTTGCAGTTTCCACACCTAGAAACTATACATCTGTTTCGCTTCATTTACTGGACAGGCTCTTCAGCGTTTTGGGATAGCATTAGAAAATTAGAGGTAAGGCTAAATGTACACAAAATGGGAAGTTTCAAATGTATTGCAGTTTGAGCGTTATATTTTTTGTATAGCAATTTTTTGTTTCGCCAAGTGGCGCGGATCCCTGTGTATTCGGCTCTGGGGAATATGGCCCCAAAATCGAGTACCGCATAAAGTGGCTTTTTCCTCAAATAGGAACCCATGGCACGTCTACACGACCACCAGCGCGGGACTGGACTGGGCATGGACGACTGTGTCGTGATGTGCCAGCTGATTTGGAAGACTGTGGCCTGCCGCCCGTTTTATGTTTCGTAGAACATTGTGTGTGTGCCTGTGTCCCCGTACGCACAGCCGCCTAGGACGAGGCTAGGAACAGGCCCAGGTGCAGCTGACGGTGTCAGGCATGCCTGAAGCATGCTGAGACTGCATGATGAGATGAAAAGTATCCATTGTTTTATTGCATATAGATTCTAGATCTAGAACTCTAGATCTAACGTTAGATCTAACGTTCAGATCTAAGTTAACTGTTACACCATCTTTATTTTTATTAGAGAATGTGTATTGTAAACTCTAAATTTATTAGAAATGATGATACTGTTGAATATTGTTGGTCACACACTTTCATCTTGTTTTAGACAATGCGGCCTTGAGAATAGTTTAACTAGACAGATGCCGTTTTTAAAACAAATGTCTTATTATTATTATTAATTAATCATCAATCGAGAGCTCATAATTTGCTATATATCTTGAAGGTAGTATGGTAAATGACCAATTGAAATTCTGTCTATTAATAGGTAAAAATAAGCACATGTTCATACGTGTATCATAGAATAGATAGGGGCCTATTGAGATGAAAGCATGTCCATTGACTGTCAACTTATACCTGTTACCTATAACAGACTTTTTCTTAGGATCAGTTTTCTACCATTAGAAAAGTGTGAAATAAATGCACTCATTTTAAAATATCCTAATATTCCAGTCCACTTCCCCTCTTCCGAATCATTGTCGACTTTGCCTATATAATGACACTTTAATGAATGGAAAAAGAAAAGAAAAAATGATCAGTCAAATCCTACTGTGATGATGGCTGATGGGGATCGCTTCCTGAACCTGTGGGATTACGACTTTTTTTAACCAAGAGGTCGAATCTAAGATCTTATAAGAACTCCTTGGTTTAATTACTAGAGCAAGGGGCAATACACTTATTTTGACTATTATTCTTTTGTAATTTAATCATATCGACTAGAGCTACTTTTGCAAACAGAGAGAATTCAATTTCCAAAATCATTTTCTTTAAATAGGTGAGCTGAGTTTGTGGTCGTTATGAATGTGCAAAAACCTACACCAAGAAAAGCTAGAAAGATTTGCAAGAATAGAGTTTTGTTGATAGTAGAAGGTCTATAGCCTCAAAGCTCTAAGCTCCTAAACAATTCCTAGCTAAACGATGAAAAAATGCTTATTAAGAAAGCCTGATTTTCCAGCTTTATAGAAATATTAAAGCTACTAAATTTTGATTCAAATTTCATACACCAATAAAAAGTTTTGCACTTATATGTTAGTAATTGGTATTGATAAGACTGTCATGTTATATCTTGTGTTTTCTGTTTTATCAGCCCTTCCATGGCAGTACTTATCCATGAGGGGACTGGGCAACCAAGCCTCCCCATCTCGGCCTGCTAATACACGACACAATGATGGTTCAGAAGTACGCCATTCCCTGTTGTCGGGGGCGTCGCTGAGGCTTCGCGCCCCTTGTTCTCCTCCTGAGCTGGCTTGTTGCAAGGAACGTCATGTCAATAACTTCTCTCGATCTATTTAATCGGGATGTGATGTGCTGGTTGTAAGGAAGAAGCCAATGGCAGATCCTGCCCAGCAGGATCACAGGTATTTAATAGTTATAGCTACACAAATGATATGAGCATGGACCAAATGTGAGGAAGGGGGAGAGGGGCAAGTCCCCCCCACCCCACCCAAAAGAGAAATTTTTTGACACAACACTTCTGGGTTTTTTCTCTCTCTCTCTCTTCAAAACATTTAAAAGTAGGGATTTTTTTTTTTTTTTTTATTTTTTATTTTTTTATTTTATATTTTTTGCAGGTCAGTGCATCTTTCAATGAAAACTAAAAGCGTGAAATATGCATCTGATGATGCGAGTTTGATGAGCTCTGAGGATCACTGGCAAATAAATATTTTTGAAATTAAATAAACACTCCTTTAATGAAAAAAAACAAATATTTTCTGCAGTCCATCACAAGCTTCAACATTGTTTGACTAGAAATTCCAAATTTAATAACCATTGACATGTGTCTTTGATTGAAAATGTAACATGACTTTGCAAAAAGTCCACTACCAAATTCAGCATAAATTTACCATTGAACAATGTTCAAGTTGCATGTTATATTGCCTCACGATCATCTTTCATTCTAATTCTCTCAGGTAGTTGCTCAGCGGGTTGTGGACTTCCTCCAGCTAGAGGAAAATTGTGAACGCCATCTTTGTCACTCCTTCAGTGTCGGTGGTTACCTCTATGCCGAGATCCTTCAAAGATGATAGCCGCAGAGAAGACGAAAGGTGAACTAACGGGTCGGTGATGGCCAGGTCTACGACAGCGTGGTTGACCTCGACAAAGTCGCCTTGGGAATCGCGAATGCACTCTTCTCCCAACAGAATGATTCAGAAGAGCGTTGAGCGGAGCGTCGACGCGTACCTTGCCATGATGTACGCCCGCGACTCAACATTATTCACGAGCGTCACGTCTTTCTACCCAACCCTGTCAAAGCGCCCTACTGTTCTTCTATTTCTTACGCCGATCCGTAGGCCAGCGCACCACGCGATAGAGAACTGTGTCAAGAATCTACGTACGAAGATGGGACATGATATAATTTACACCAAGTCGTTCCAGAAATCACGTCATGTGAGTCACATGCACAGGCACAAGGAAGAATACATGTGCCTCCTGTATAGGTTTTGAGAGAAATCCTTACTTTTGAGGATAAAATAGACCTCAATATAGATGACCGAGTTGAAAAACAAAAGCAATCCAGATCATGAATTTAAATTGTGCTTTTTTTTGTTGTTTAAGTCAGGTTTATATTTGTTTATTTTTTTAACATTCACTGAAAGGCCGATAAAAGTTGCCATATTTTATCATCCCAAGAAATTCCTGCAGAAATGTAGGCCTACCTGTCTCATTACATGGTCATTTTAACAGGAAAAAAGGGATTGTGCACTTACTTTAACAGGGTATCTCAGAAGAATTTAAACCAGTGCATCATTGTATCACAGTTTATATCCACTTAGTCTAACAGCAGTTGGTCCAATTTCTTGATTGTCTAGTGATGCACAAGCTAACTCATTGTCTACACACAATTTAAAATCTAAATCTAATTTTGCCTTGGCCTAATTCTCACTTGTTATAATTGCCCATTCATTTAAAAGCCAATTATTGAAAAGCATTTTGTCTAATTCCTGAATGAATATTTGGTCTATTACCAGTTAAAACACGAATTGAATCAGTTGGTGTCAGACGAAGTAGACATTAGACAAAGAGACATAGACGAAATGGGAATAAAACGAAATGGTAAATATGCGAAGTGCAATTAGACCAAAGGTAATTAAACGAACTGGTTTAGACGAAATGGAATTAGACAGGAGGGATGAGACAACCAAGCGGCCATTGGTCAAAGTGGGTTTAGACCAGTTTAAAGTCATTATAACATTGTATACTTTTTTTTTAAAAAAGGTTGTTCTTGACAACCTGAAAGCTTGCTGACATATTGTAGTTCATTCTTTTATTACAGGTTGTTTGAATAATTTGTTACTATGTTGCCAGAAAAGAAGCATGGATAAATTATAATAGCTTAGTAATCTGGTCTATTGGCAATTTATCAACATCGTATGCTATCAAATGGGGGTCTGTCCGGGGCGTTTGATTACCCAGCTTTTGAAGCCAATGATCAGAGCAGTGTGTGTGAATGGTATTCATGTGCAATGTACATTTTAAAAATAAACATGTATATCAGTATTATGAGAATACATGCAGTCGAGGTAAACGGACCCTTGGATCATGCTGATCATATACATGTAACCTAAATTTGAATTTTTAAGTAAAAAAAATGTTATGTTCGCAGTTATGTACATACCGGTCACCATCTATTTCAGTCATAAGTATCATGAACAAAAATGTGAAAACTTGCTTCTGAGAATTTTGGAGTATCCATTTTTTTATTTGTTATTTTTTGTATTAATCGTATTTTTCATATATTTAAGTCACTCTGTTCTGTACAATTATGCTCATATAACTTTACACATTCCAATTTAACTGGTTTTGTTTGTTTGTTTGTGGTTTTTTTTCCTTGTTAAAATAATTGTACACTGTATGATGAAAAACATTTTCTTGGTTGTCTACCCTAATTGTGCATAGATAATCTGCGAAATGACTCACTTTTTAAAAAAAATTTCAATAGTGTGTTATATCAAGGGGCATTATCATAAAGTATTAACATGGATACGAGGCATGCAGACCATTTGTCATGTACCACTTCATGTCTGTCAATACTCCCTATGCGCCATTGTTACCTTGTAAATATATATCTGGTCAGTTTTACTTTGTTTACTGTATAAGTGGTTATTTTCGCGGTGACTTTATTTTCGCGAATTTCGCGAGCTGGTCATCGCGAGAATTCCTCTTTAGCACAAGGCTATTTATATTAATGAAGACATCACCAGATCGCGAAATTTTGCTCTCGTGAATTTCCCAAACTAGTCCAAAATCGCGGAAATATCTGTAAGCAAAAATTGGCTTATACAGTACTTTGTTCAAAATTATATTTCAAAAGCTGCCATCAATTCGCTGTGATCCAAGTCACTTCTCCCCAAGTTGTTTTCTATCCTTCGGGTTTATGCTAGGTTCTCTAGCTTCTGATCACTCGAGCATTGAAAGCTAAGGGTTTCCTTTATAGGATGAACATTGAAATAAGGGCTTGCCATGATAGCTCACTCAGTGGAACACCTTTATAGCAATCAGGAGGTCTCAGATTTGAATCTTGATGGAATTCATTTTCTTTGCTCATTTTGTCATTATTATTGTATATTTTCTGTTCAGTTTATCTCTTTGTTCAAATTGTTACCTTTGTACACTTATTATGTTAAACAAAAATTTATTGGTTTATAATGTATCCAATAGGACATTAAAGTCATGTTTAAAATTATTATGATTCCAATTTGTCTGGAAAGACTGATTTTTACTTTGTCAGATCATTGCAATTTAAGGATTTGATGCTAATTGCCTTTTTTTAATTCCTGACGTGAAACACGTAAGTGGTAATATTGTTCACTGGTCTCATTTTGTGCAGATTTTTTTTTTTTTTTTTTTTTTCACTTTTTCTGCTGATATACATGTATCTGATATATTTTTTAAAGTTCACTCAAAGTTATTATGTCAAACCACTATATGTGGAAATACTGTCAAAAAGTGTATGCAAAGAAATCCTAAATAAAGTCTATAATGCACGTTTAGTTAGAACGTGATGCATAAAATGCTGATGCTTATGAAATTGTAATCAATGGCTGCAAAATTCTGCTCAATGTGTTTAATATGACTCGATCAGTGGAAATAAATACGGTCTATAAGGCTGCACATATAGTGATCATGTGTGTCTGTTTTTTTTATTTGCTGAAAATATATAGGATTCCAGTAAATGTATTACAGATGTGCAAAGATGGAGATGAGTGAGGTTTGATGATATTCATAGAGACTAAAAAAAAAAGTAACAATAAAGGTAACTACCTGAAAGAAAGTCAAATCTCTTTGAGACGTACAAATCTTAGGAGAAATTCGACCTACGAGAAGTGAATAATACCTACTTATAATCTGGACTAAAAAATAGCTTCAACTTGGGTGATTATTCGACTAATAGAAGGCCGACTTAGTGCAGATTTGACTGTATTTATAAAGAGAGTATCTGTGCATGTGTGTGAAAGAGAGAGGGAGAGACTGGGCAGGGGAGGAGGATTACGTTGTTTTCAATACGGAATTTAAGAGAAGAAAATGTTTGAGATAAAATGATTTCTTAATTCTGTAATATAGTGTATGTGTCTTGGCACGTATTGCTAAAAAACTTTGATCTCTTGCATTTCTGTCAAAAAACAACGGTACAACGTTACGATTCAGTTCCAAAACCATCATTTAGATTTTACTGAATTTATAGAGATTTTTAAGATACAGTCTACTCCTATTACAACAAGTCAAACATGGATACAATTGTGTTCAGTTTAACCCTTTAGCACCTAGAGACTGCATGAGAAGTGTCAGCTTACTCCCTATTCGGAAAGGGTTTTACTGTGTTTGCATTAGGGCATTTCAATAAGAAATACTTGAAAACATTATTTCTTTTATTTTTATTTTTTGCAGAATAGGACAGTATACATATTTATATTATCAAGAATCCATAAAACGGGCGGTCTTAGTGAGTAAGATGACGGGTGGTCTCGGGCAATTTAGGTGCTAAAGGGTTAATAGATTTTGTTGTAAATTGGTGGTTATGTTTTCATTACATGGGAGTGCACTGTATGATAACAATTGTGCCTTCTATTCAGCATTTCTCATGTTTTTATGCACCACCGGTTTATATTTTGTGTATGTTCGAGTCTGATACAGTCCCCTATTATTTTTACCAACATTGAACCCATAGGTTTGCACTGATTGGAACAGAAAACAAATATCTTGAACATGTATTTTGTTTTTGTTGTGGTGTCCTCTGTATGGTAGGCCTACTTACGCTAGGGAACTTTTGTACGATGTACGTGTCCAAATTTAGATGGGTAGTTACAATGCAATCAAGATTACATCTCACATGTTCTTGTTATAAAGGGAGTAGACTGTATTCATCAATAAAGTTATGACTATTTTAAACAATTTAACTCTTTTTATGCCAGACAAAACACTGCTCCATAGACCTTATGCATATGACGTCATAATTTCATAGCACCCTCCCTCAGAGGGGTATAGGAATACGCGTAAAAGAAGTTGTCAGAGATGAGCCAGTTGCTTTCACAAACGCATGCAAGGCAATGGCCTCAGCCCCCAACTATAGAGGGCTATGCAGTACTGCCAACCTAAAATCGTATTTTTGTCTTTTTCATTTGGATAAGGGGTACCAAACTCATTAAATGTCAATAATTATTCAGGATCAATAAAAAATGTCAATCCCCATCCACCTGTCGACCTGAAAACCTTTTATTATTCAATTATTTTCAATAGAAAAACAGGTAAATATGCCAAACATTTTGACAAGTGTGTCATCCCTGCACCAAAGCATTCGTTCTGGTAAATGAGGGACATAGACAATTCATTGAACAATTAAATGTTTTCTATGAAGACAGGTGCTATGTAGTATGGCATGATGGTGATAGACATCTATAGATCTTAGTACCCCCTTAAGAAGCGAAAGAGGATAGAAAAAGTACGGAATACGATTTTTTGTTGGCAGGTCTGGGTATGATGTCACTGCACAACCTCTATAGGATGTCTATTCAAACATGGTTGACACAGTAAGGGTTAAGCATGTCAATTGAAATACAAGAAAACACTATTCACAAGTTCATTGACAAAATGATGTACATATTTTATTGTCGGAATGCAAAAGTAACTGCAATGGATAATGTACAATTTGTATTTCTCATAAGGTACATGTACAAAACAGAAGACATCACATGAGTAAATTTACATATGACATAAAAAAGCTTCATAAATCATTAAGCATCCAAAACATTGGAGAAAATTAAAGGCTTGTCAATATATGATGCACACAGTTCATTGTCAGACTAGAGATTTTATTATTAGTACCATTAAGGGTGACACGATATTTGCTCCAACAAAAAATTACTATTTCATCTAAGATGAAGGGTTAGGGATAAAAATGGATTTATGTTAGGTTCAAAGACTTGACCACGAAGTAATTGCCATAGATTGCATATTTACACCAATCCAACCATAGCTTGGAGCTTCCAGATGGGCTACAAAGTGTATGTATGTGAGCTAGGTCTGCATCCATATGTACATTTGCTTTTGTTGTGCATACTGGAAGCCCCCCAGCTATGGCCACCATAAGACAAAACAACACCCAAACTGAATTGGTCTATACATCATTCCAAGAGCACATGTTATGGTAATAATCAAAATTCAGAATGGATAGTTCAGTGAAATCATTCATATAAACTGCATTTGAATAATGCTATATCAAAAACCTGGAAATGCCTGAAACACTGCATCTGCAGTATTTTACATGTACTTAAAATATGTGCAGTCCAAGCCGAACAGCCCCTTCCCCTTAAAAAAAAAAGGATTCTACTGTGATTGTATGAATTTAGTGATCCATATTCAAACAATGCACAGTAATCGAGTATAAGCTCTAAAACTTCTTTAGAAAGTTATTCGACCATGAAAGGCCAAGTCATTCACAGCCTAATCATGGCTCTAGTCTAAATTGCAGACATATTACAATGTACGTTGAAAGTTACAATTTGTAAAATAACTTAGGTCTGTATTGACTTTTTAAAAAGTTCATTTTGAACGCAGGTAGTCATGTTTAAGATTAGAGCTAGGGTTAGGCTTAGGATTAAGATTTATCAACTCTGGGGCACCCTGTCCATGATGATTCAACCGGAAAAAAAAAAATCAATCGTATCTTTTTAACAATCGTACGTCTGTGTTACAAGGTGCTGTCTCCTCCAAACATATTCAACACAACTTGTCCAGAGAATATTCTAGGCTCAAGTATGCAAGTATGAAATAAGTGTCTGTGATGGCAGACTAACACTGGTCAATGTGTATACATGTGTGACCCTATTGTGAATTCAAGACCATTCATACAATAAGGAGATACGGTCAATGCATGTTCAAGGTTACTTTCCCATGTTTTTCCCAGTAAAGGCCGGTGCCTGGTCAGTAGCATTGGAAGACTCTGAGTAAACAAATATTGGAGGGGCAAGACATTTTTAACACACATTGGCTTGCCCCTCCAATCATTTATTTCCGCAGAGCCTTCTAACGCCTAGAGCTGTAAAGAGTTATGATCAATTCCAAATTTAAAACAAACATTCTGATGGGTGCAGAATGTGAGAATTTTACGCAAGAAGTCTATGCAACAAGGAACCTGATTGGTTACTATCGATTTGCTATTGATCGTAATTCTTTATGTTACAGCGCACAGAAATCTTAACCCTAATAAGACTGGGGTGTTTTGGTAGCTGTCAAGACTGGGGGGGGGGAGGCATGATGGCCCCCCCCCCCCACTAAGATCTCGGCCGCCAATGTGTATCATCATTATCATTTAATCTACAAGACTGTGTTGTTAATTTTTGAAAAATAATATCGATTTAGGTATTTTATATGAATAATTATGCTAATTCATGCATGAAATCATACTTTTTGCTCTTAATTGGAAAAAAATAATGCTACTAGAATGCTAATTTTGTGTATTATTATTCCTTATAGCATTCCTCACGATTGTACTAGGAAAAAAATTCTCGTATCCAAATTAATTTCTTATGTATTTCATTGTTTTATGAATTTCATATGTATTTCTTTGTTTTTTCGACCTTTTGTTTTCGCCAAAATTATTGAAGAACCATTTAAAAGCATAATAATGCTAAAGTAAATTGATTTCAGCCAATGAAAGTGAAAATAATCATATCTTTAAGAATAAGGTGAGAAAACTCCATTTGCATTGACTTCGTACACAAAATCACGTATTTGAGCCGTTTTTCGATCTGACGGATATGTTTGAAAATCGTGCAGCGTCGTAACAGTATGACCAATTTTCGCGAAAATGGTTTCAAAAGATGCGCGAGACTTAAAAGTATAAAGTCAGCTAGCAGCGCGATCATAAAATTTCGCATGGCGGAATGGTCGCGGAAAATGTCGAGGGGGGCCCCATGATCCCCCCCCCAGTCTTTGAGGCGTTAAAACTTTAGCATGAATTAGTACAAATACAAACACACACAGACTGCAGCTTATTTTTTGTGTAGGGACTAGGGGAAATTGCCTCATTGTAAGAAAATATTATTACATCCTTGTAGCATGAATGAAACATTTACTTTCTGAAGATCCCTCCACATTTCCATTGATTTCTTTGTATATTATGTTATATTGTTTGTTGATGCTTTGTATATGTTTTTAATGATTATGTGGAAATAAAGTCAATTCAATTCAATTCAAGATATACTAAAATTTGATAAAGCAAGCAGTCTCATGTACCATATATCACATCACAAACATATCTAGATACAACAGTTGTTGTATGAATCACAGGTCTTGCCAAATCTCAATATCATTCTTAAAATAGTCTGCTAGATTAGATCCATAATCTATTGGCGTTTTGCTTCTGCTTATCTAGAGTTCAAGGTAAAGAAACAAATCTTCATATTACAGAATTGGTCATATTTTGTATACAGTGCACTGATAATAAAGATAACAAGCTTCGAATCTTAAATGTCATCGAACTTTTTCAAAGGTTTCATTTAACTTTAAGATTATACACGGTACAGTCTACATGTAGAGCATGATAAATTATATAATGTTACTCGTTTAATTTAATCTAAGAACTTTTTGAACCCAGAACCAAAAGTTTGTCTTGAGCACTGCATGCTGGAACCTCATTTATAAAGAACACTGTTTGACAAACTCTTGCTTAGAAGACAACAATTTTGAAAATACCATTCCATGGTAATTTATAGTTTCTCGGCCCTGATAAGACAAGGTTTCACTACAACAAGTTAATTTCATTTGTTCTTAATTGCTGTTATATTCCCAGGGTACAGCAAAATACAGTCCATTCCTATTATATGGACAAAGAATACATAAAGATAATGTTATAACAAGGAATTCTCTTGGTCACAATGCCAAATAAGCGCTAGCACAGTCATACAAGATTTCATTTTCACAAGGCAATTCACATAGTACTAATTTTTATACATTCAAGAGCACCTTTTTTTGTGTGCTTATCTGTTCATGGATCTGTGAAACAAACTCTTGTTGTAATAATAGCACTGATTTGTACATCACCATATCTGTCAAAATTGACTTGGCTTTGTGCCAGGACCCTTATAATGGGAGTGGATTGAAAGAAGATCAGTTGAAAACAAGGTAATGTAATTAGGCGGTGCTGCAAGTTCGAATCAGGGGGGGGGGAAACCAAAATCAGTCAAGCTCAATGTTGATGCTGCAATAGCTCGAGCTCAATCTTGAGATAAACTTTTAGAACCCAACCTCGAGCTTGCAAAACATGTGCAAGATGGGTTGCGCTTAGGTTTGAGGCTAGTGCAGCAAAGCTCAATTCAACGCAAAACAGCAAACTAAATCAAGTTTGGATAAAAGGTTTAGAACAACTTCGGGGGAAAAACCTGATATTCTCTGATAGGGCTAATTAATCGTATGAAAAATAGCATGCTATTTTTCTAGCCTGAGAGAGTGCAGCATCGCCCAATGGTACAAAAGGGGTCTATGGTGATAGGGTAGACTGCATTATGCGTTTGCACAGACCCAGTTACTAAGGCACTAGGAGCTAATAAATAGATGCTACACTGACGAAAGGGATGTAGGGTTTGAGACATAGAAGACGGTCTCATGATTCCATTTCATCATCGTTATCTGCATAAGCGAAATAGAGACAAAAAAGATACATTAAGCACCATATATGGTTATGATCGATGTCGCTTTAAAACATTTGATCAGATTTGTTATTATTTCAAAGAAAAAAAAAATTCCCACAGACATTAGAATGAGACTTTGAAATTGGTATTATTGCATAAATCAAAAATTTACATGCTCATACTATTTGCAAGTACCAGCGACAAACTGATAGCTTAAAAATTCTGATGTTAGATAATTGCTTTAATCTTGCAGCAACTAAACCGCCCAAGACTACATGTCAGCTTGCTCACAAAACCGTCCCATCATTACCATCATCGATATCTTCAACCTCATCATCATCATCATCATCATCATCATCACATTCATCATCATCACCATCACCATCATGATCACCATCACCATAACCACCACCACCACAATCGTCATCACCAACATCATCATCACCGTTTTCATCATCATCGTCATCACCATCACCATCATCATCACCATCATCACCATCAGTATAATCATCATCATCATCATCATGAAGATTATTACTATCTTCCTGAAAGAGAATATGTCTTACCCATCACCATCGTCACACCACAACATAATCATCATCATTATAGTGAAATCTTGATGACATTCTTTTAAATCATCACCACCATCATCATCACCACCATCATCATCAAAACATCAACATCACCAACATCAATACCATCATCATCATCACAATCAATTTCATCAACATCATCATCACCACCATCATCACCACCACCATCACCATCATCACTAACAACATTATCATCATTATCATCATTATCATCATCATCACCATCGTTGACACCTACAACATCATCATCACCACCACCACCACCATCAACATAATCATAAAGATCATCTTCGTTGCAGAGAATATGATGTCTTACCTCCATTCCCTTCCACCTCATGGAACATGAAATCTTGCTGATATTCTTTCAAGAATTGCGTTGACCTTGATTCATCCAGGAAGAGAGAATACACACGCTTGATGTCGTCAACTTCAACCTCCGTACCCTGCAAACATAAATAAATAATAATATACAAAATATAATGCACAATAATCATAATATCTGGTTATTCATATAATGCTTTTCCAGTTAAACTGCTCAAAAATTCACAGAATATTATTAACCCATTCACAAGATTTAATTCCATACTTGCTGGCTGCGATGCATTTATAGGCGCCTATACGGAATTATCCTCCTGGGTACCCATTTGCACCTGGGTGGAGTGGACATACGCGCCGGTGCCAGGAATTGAACTCACGACGTTTGCATCCCCAGTCAAGTGATACAACCACTAGACTACGACACTTACACTTTATTATAAATTTACATTATTAATTCAATTAATGAAACCGGTTCCTATTTTGAAATACTGTTAGTCATGCTTTTTATTTTTGTTTAATGAATTTGTAGACAATAAAAAAATAATTAAATCATATCCAGTATTTCCATTTGAAAGCAGAAATGCAAAGAGAAGGTAATCATGGTTAAAATCATCATCATTATTTCAAACGGAAAGAGAAAAAAGTTATCATCATCATCAGTATACCAGTCAAAAAGAGAAACGGGAAGAGCAATGAATCATCATTCATCATTTCTATTTGCATGCAGAAAACAAAGGGGAAATAGCTAAATCAGGGTTGACATTATTGTCATCATTTCCATTTAGTGTCCAATTTTCCTATGCTTGAAGATAGGACATTTTATTGCCCTTGTCCCAATTTCCCTAGCAAAGCCCTGTAAAATACAGATACAATCAATCTGACAATCACTATACATACCTTTCTTTTCCTAGAGACTAGGTTAGCTGCTGTGATGAGCTGAATGGCATATCTTAATGAAGTCTCTAAACCAATCAAGACCTACCTTTCTTTTCCTGGAGACTAGGTTAGCTGCTGTGATGAGCTGAATGGCATATCTTAATGAAGTCTCTAAACCAATCAAGACCTACCTTTTCTTTTCCTGGAGACTAGGTTAGCTGCTGAGATGAGCTGAATGGCATATCTTAATGAAGTTTCTAAACCAATCAAGACCTACCTTTCTTTTCCTGGAGACTAGGTTAGCTGCTGTGATGAGCTGAATGGCATATCTTAATGAAGTTTCTAAACCAATCCTCGTCAACACAGTCAATGCATCGTCAGACATCTCTACATCTTCCTCCTCGCATCTATCATAGAGATCAAGACGGAATAATCATTTTAAAATGGAAGTTAATTGGTTTTAAAAAATGCAGAAAAATAATAGAAAAATATTAGTGAAAGTTTGAAGGAAATTGATCAAAATAGTTGCAAATATTTAAAGTTTTGTTTCTGTGACGTCACGTGCGAGCATCTCTCCCATACGTTGTGTAATTAAATTCCATCAATTTGTCTTTTTTTCATGGTTCTTGATATGTTTGATGACATATCAACAGCACAGGTGACATATCGACAGCACAGGTGACATGATAAATTTTCTTCTGAAAAAAATGACACTTTATGGAATTTACACTACATAACACATATATAGGAGAACTGCTCGCATGTGACATCACAGAATCAAAACTTTGAATATTCATAACTTCATTATTTTTTGGTCGATTTTCTCCAAATCTTCATTCATATTTTTCTTTTATTTTTCTGCATTTTTAAAAACCAATTTAAACCCAGGGTGAACTTCCCCTTTAAGGTGTTTTCAAACGGCAAAGTGTAAGCGAACAAAGACATACTGAAAATCCATTTAAACCTATAGCCGTCTAACTGCCCGTAAACACCCTTCAGCTTACTCCAAAAAAGCTTAAAATTGTCAATCCGGTTTGCCCCATAACTGCCCCTACCCACCAACCTGTTACCTCTATTACAGCTTTCACCATACCACAACAAATATACTTTGCAGAAAACTAATTAATTTGTTTCATGGTCTATAATGTATCATTTCATCAGGTAGACCCGACAGGGAAGCTGACTTCTAACACACAGCCTCTGTCTTATACTTGATTTATTATAAGGCTGTCTAATATTCTTGGGGGAAAATATCTTTTTCAGAAATCATACATTCATTGAGATGGACTATGAATTGCATTTGAGATCCAAATTTTCTATCATTACAGCAGCCAGCTGTCGGCACATGTATGAACATTGAAGCCATTTTAAAAACTTTTGTAAGAAAAAAAAATCAACAAAGATACATCAAAACCATAAAACAAATAACATCATTGTAATATACTGTGATTTCTACAAATATGAATGACAGAACCATAAATACTAAAAAAAAAAAAAAATGTTTCTTTACACCAGGATTTCTTACCTGATAGTCAAGATTTGTCTCATCTCCTTCTCACTGTATGTTGATGTGGAAATGATGAGAAGCCTGTCCAACAAGTCTAGTGGGATTCCATGAGGACTCTGATAGTTTGTGCCTCGAATTCTGTGAGAACAAGAAAACATGGGGAAAAAGGCAACACTCTCAGTCTGACATTCTATGAATGACATATTTCTTGTTTGATACTCAGTGTTAACCCTGATCAGACAATGAAGGCTTGGTGGCTGTTGGCCGTGGCACACAAAACCTCACCCAAATTCGGCATACAGCTTCTAGTAACATGTATGTTTTTGTTTTAATATGTCGTCTGAAATTCATATGAATCAATTGAATGTGTAAATTCATGAGCAAAACACATTTATGCATGGATAAGAGTCAATTTATTTTGGAATTGTATAATTTTCTGAAAGCCATCCTTATATTAAACTTTGTTGCCATAATATAAGGTCAAACTGAAAGTCAAACTGAAAGTCAAGTTAAGAGTTAAGCTGAAGGTCAAACTGAATGTGACCTACCTTGTGATACCTCTATTTGTTGCCATGATAAGAACAGGAGCCATGTCATCTTCCAGCGCTCGGTTGAGAAATGAGAAACTCTCAATATCCAACATGTGAACCTCATCTACAAACAGAACCTGAGTGAAAGAAAACAAGTCATGTGATTGATCACGTGATTCAACCCCATGAATGTATCTATCAGATATGATTATTTATGTATGGGACCAAGGTTTAACGTCACCATCCAAAAGACGCAACTGGGATTCGAACCAGGGTCCGATCAGTGTCGGTGTATAACTTCCACTTGTTACATTTGTAGTTGGATTACAGGTTCATGCCACAACATGGAAGTTATAGTCATATTACTGAGCTAAACTACAGGAGATATGTTTTCTGGGAAATGGGTACATTTAACCACTTCATAAGACATTATGGGATTAAACTGATATAAGTGTAGACGATGGACACATTTGTCCTATAGGGTAAATGTCACTTTTGCTACCATTTGAAAGAGTACGGCAGATAGTATTCAGGGAAATTATAAAACAAACTTTGGGACCTCTCCTTCCGGTGCACTGGCCATAATTGCTCCAGACTTCTATTTGGTCTACTGATTTAGGGTTAGGGCTGTTGCAGAGTTGGATCAAGGGGTTAGATTAACCATTTGATTTGTTTCAGTCCTGTCTCAGACAATGTTGTCTAACCCTCTCTTCATATTTGTGGCTACTTACCCCTGGTACTATATCAGCCTTTCCTTCTTCTCTCCATTCAGCTACCTTCGCATTGATCTGTTCTCTTACTTCTGGTTTGATCTCACCGGTGTCTCCTGCAAGTTAATATCAATCATACACAGGGCTGGTATTGGCTCATGAAAAAAAAAAGACAAATGCAATGGTATATCCTATAGACGAATTCGGTTTGGGTGTTTTGTCTTGTGGAGCAGCCATTGCTGGGGGTTACCAATGTACCATGCATGCTCCCTGTGTGCGTATGTATGCGTAACAAAGGAAAATGTACATATGCGCACATGGCGTATGCGTAGTACCTGGGTGACCCCCCAGCAATGGCCGCCATGAAGTTACATTGCTCTGAAGTCGGATTGGTCTATATGCTTCCACCAATAATTAAGTTGACCTCTGTGACGTTGACCTACCTTCTCCAAAACGAATATGTATGTATCTGTGGCTATTGACGACATCTATTTCATCTAACTTCACTGCTCATAGATATAAATAATTGCCTGACTGTACAATAGGGCAGTGTGCACACACCCAAGGAGAGCGCTAAGAATCCCTGGGTGCGGCTGTTGATGACGTCTATCTTATGTAACATTACCGTTCATAGTCAATAATTGCCTAACTGTACAAAGGGGTAGTGTAAATGTACCCAAGGAGAGCGCTAAGAATCCTGCGACTGTTGATGACGTCAATCTCATGTAACATTACTGTTTATAGTAAATAATTGCCTTACTGTACAATGGACCAGTGTGAACATACCTGAGAAGAGCGCTAAGAATCCCTGTGTGCGACTGTTGATGACATCTATCTCATGTAACGTCACTGTGTGGACGACCTCTTTCCTCTTCTGAAGTTCACCTTCAGGACACTGAACAAACTTGGTCTGAAAGAAATCATTAACAAACATACAACGATTATTCTTGCAAGTTTACAATAACTAAAAGAACAAGTGGATTAGTAAATTACGCGATGCGCAATATATGTCCCCGCCGATAATGTAAAATTCCCATTATATCACGATTAGTGCTATCACATAAGGCAAACGGAATCGAAATCGGGTAAAAAATGGCGAAGAAGTAGCATTTTGTAGCCAATGTACATTATAGGTCAAAGTCAAGGTCAAAGGTCAAAGGGTCAAAAGTCAAAATTCTGTGAAGAAAATTTGTAGTCCTCAGCTAGTGCTATCACATAAAGCAAACGGAATCGAAATCGATGAAAAATGGCGAAGGAGTAGGATTTGGTAGCCAATTAACAATATAGGTCAAAAATCCAGGTCAAAAATCCAGGTCAAAGGTCAAAATTCTGTGAAGAAGTTTTGTAGCCATCACCTAGTGCTATCACATAAAGCAAGCGGAATCAAAATTGGATGAAAAATGGTGAAGAGTAGCATTTTGTAGCGAATGTACAATATAAGTAAAAATCAAGGTCAAAGGTCAAAGGGGTCAAAAGTCAAAATTCCGTGAAGAAGTTTGTAGTCCTCACATAGTGCTATTACATAAAGCAAACGGAATCGAATCGGATGAAAAATGGCGAAGGAGTAGCATTTTTAGCCAATTAACAATATAGGTCAAAACTCAAGTTCAAAGGTCAAAGGGGTCAAAAGTCAAAATTCCGTGAAGAAGTTTTGTAGTCCTCACCTAGGCTATCACATAAAGCAAGCGGAATCGAAATCGGATGAAAAATGGTGAAGAGAGTAGCATTTTGTAGCCAATGTACAATATAAGTAAAAGTCAAGGTCAAAGGTCAAAGGGTCAAAAGTCAAAATTCCGCGAAGAAGTTTTGTAGTCCTCACCTAGTGCTATCACATAATGCAAACGGAATCGAAATCGGATGAAAAATGGCGAAGGAGTAGCATTTTTTAGCCAATTAACAATATAGGTCAAAAATCAAGGTCAAAGGTCAAAGGGGTCAAAGTCAAAATTCCGTGAAGAATTTTTGTAGTCCTCACCAGTGCTATCACATAAAGCAAACAAAATCGAAATCGGATGAAAAATGGCGAAAGAGTAGCATTTTGTAGCCAATTAACATTATAGGTCAAAAATCAGGGTCAAAGGTCAAAGGTCAAAGGTCAAAATTCTGTGAAGAAATTTGTAGCTATCACCTAGTGCTATCATATAAAGCAAACGGAATCGAAATCGGATGAAAAATGGCGAAGGAGTAGCAAATTGAAGATTTTGATCACATACGGACGCACGGACGGACGGACGGACGGCCGGACGGACGGACGGACACACATACGTACGGAGCCCGTTTCATAGTCCCCTGCTCGAACTCGTTCGGCGGGGACAAAAAAAAACAGTTTCAACATATCTCTTGAATCAGTCATCCATGAAACTGTCAAAGATTTAAATGTCTTTCTTTTATATCAAAGTTGCTTTTTATTATACTTAGAAACAGCAAAGATAGTTGAGATGTTACCTGTGGTCCCATAGCATCATAATCCCGTGCCCTTGTGAATGATCTCCCTAGTTTGTTGATCTTCCCAGTAGCCTTGTCTATTGTGATGATGTCACTGTAAGCACAAACAAATGATAATATTAATAACACATCAACAAAATGGTACTAGGACAGGGTTCCCAGCCATTCAGCGAAATCGGGGGAAATTCTTTGTCCTTGTCCAGTCAGGGAAAAGTCAGGAAATTTGATAAAAATGCCACACATGCCAAAATTGAAAGTATGGTAGTCAGTCTTGTTTTATTTTCTTGAAGTGCAGGGAACCATTACCCCCTGGAGAAATACCCTCACCAACAATCTACCTCTCAGCCTACACCTAACCCTATTTCTGGGTGTAGCTGTCTTGGGGTTTTCAATGGAGGATTGACTGTAAAACAAGTAGGAGATTTAGAAAGAATACAAAAAAGAGTGTGTAAAATAATGCTTGGCATGAATTATATAGATTATGAAAATGCGTTAATAAGATATGGATTGGAACGGTTATAAACAAGAAGAGAAAATATATGTATTGACTTTGCAAAATCTCTTTTAGAAAATCCTAGGTGTAGGGACTGGCTGCCAAAGAGGAAGACTGTTACAATCTCTTTAAGACATGTTCCCAATTTTAAACAATTTAGGTGTAAAACCGCCCGTTTCAGAAAAAGTTCCATACCATATCTTATTGACCTGTTAAACTCCAAGTAATGTTCATATTCGTTTATTATCTGATATATATATATATATTAAAAAAAAAAAAAAAAAAAAAAAAAAAAAAAAAAAAAAAAAAAAAACACACACACACAAATCCAGTTGGATCCAACTTTTTCAAAATTCTCTATCTTATGTCAATTTCTGCAAATGTATGTATTTTTATATCTAAGTATTTTTTATCAATTTACATGTAATGTTTGGTATTGTTAATTGTTAATGCCTTTAAGTATTTTTTTATTGTAAACATGCCCATTTCAGCCCTTCGGCTGTCATTCATGTATACTGCTTTTATTGACAATAAACCATTCTTGAATGAATTGTCCAGGAGGTAGTTGTACTGATATGCAAAAATATCTGTATACAGATACATCTCCATATATTTTCTTTTCACTTGATACAGAGTTGCAGCACCACTTGAAAGCTTATTTATCTAACTTGTCAGCCAGTGAAGACTTATTGCAAGAGTTCTCACAAATATCCTTGTTGACCACACTACATTGCAAGATGAATAAATGCCCTCTTACAATGATAAACTGAGATATATCAAGCAATCAGTGCTTTCTGGTATGAGTTCACTCTAAGCAACAATCCAATTAAATTTTGATAATCATTGATGTTTCATCTTACCCTGCTTGTACCTTCTCCTTTGTTAATGATTCAATCATTTTGGTTCCAAGATCATAGATTGTCTCCATCTCTGTAGTTTTCAGTGTGAGCTTTCCAACCTTGGCGCCCTGGTAGTAAGAAATAGAAGAAAATTCCAGTCAACTCTTAGGGAATAGTTAACAAATATACAGACAATGAGGAATCAATTAGAAGGAATAGAAGACAATGTCATCTGATTGTCTTTGTTCCAAGATCATAGATTGTCTCCATCTCTGTAGTTTTCAGTGTGAGCTTCCCGACCTTGGCGCCCTGGTAGTAGGAATAGAATGAATTGGTGAGAATAGAATCGACTACAGGTAGTCTTGGAGACACGCCCACACCAGAAGGGCGCTCATAAATTATATTTTTTGCACCTTTTGACCAAGGCATACACTCCTCGTGTCTGCCTTGGCCTCTTACTCTTAAGAGTTTAAACTATAACTCTAGTGTGACCGTGTCTCCTTACGACGTAAGTTTGTTCAAACTTGTTTTATAATCTAGAGCAGATTCAGTACATCTTTCAAAAAAGAGCTGGCCATCAAATTTGCAGACTAGGTTTTGACATCCCCTTACACCTCATTCATATGTAACCCACAATTTCTAATGCTGGTTATCTCATTCTTTTGCTAATAAGATGGCCAACATTAAAGGGGTTTGACATCCCCATACTACATGTATACTGTATGTTGAACAAACTCTCTAATGCTTTAACAACATACTTACCGTTCCGGTTGCTGGCCGGTCTATTTGAATCTCAACCACCTCTCCTTCAATGATTTCAGTCTCTTCTCTGAAAGTCAAAAAGGCATGAAAAATATTTACCTGGTCTTTTCCTTTTTTCGAGTGTGAACTTTTAATGAGTAAGATTTTATGACTGAAAGAACACTATACAATAAATTATGAACTACATTTGATACAAGAAAAAAAATGCATTACAGGACACCAGTACAAAGATATTCTGTTTGAGGGATGAAGCAATTTGCTGACTTTCTTTTACAAGTGCGATTGACTGATATTGTGAAACCTGGGGAGTGTTTCAAGTTGTACTTAAAGTTACAAATGATTCTTGAAAAAAAAAATAGTACTAGAACTTCTTGGGTGCTATACTTATCACATTCACAATCATATAGCATGAGACCTGATCACCAGCTTTTCGTAAATATTGTAACATAATTCATTTAAGGACTGTAGAGGGCGTTAGTATTTGTTGGGAGATAATTTGTAAGCGACCATGCCTGTTCAGTTGTTGTCGAGCCGCCGTGGCGGTGAGACGTGTTTTGTGTTCTGCGAATAAAGTCTTTGATCAATCTTACAGAAAGTTTGTATAATTATGTTCTGTTTTGACTGCATGGTAAGCGATATATTCCAGTGATTGATTAATTGTGAGTAGTGAGTGAGAGATCGTGTTGGTGCATGAGTCACGTCGTTTGCTTGCACAATATACTTTTGTGAACGAATCCGATCGAGAGAGCGAGAGATTCGAAAGACGTGAACTGGGTTCTGAGAGACCGCCTGAGAGGCAAAACGCTACCCCGACAGAGCCCCGTTACGCTACAATATGTTCATAACTTACAAAGGATGTAATGAAACACGACCCAGGCCTGTTGGAAGATCATTATACTACTATTGAAGGGAATTAATCATGATTGATAATGCAAATACAGAGAGTGGAACTTACTTTATCCTGATACCGATGGAACGTCTAAAAGCTTGCGTGAGTGCTTCTGTCTTGCTCATCTCTAGAGAAAAGATTTCACTGCCTGCAATAGCTGTAAATGGTGTATCTTGACCAAGGGCTTGGGCCATTCCTGAAACATTCAAACATACACATAAACATTGCCAATTTAAAGATTTTAGTGATTGTTTTCATTAAAGCTTGCGTGAGTGCTTCTGTCATGCTCATCTCTAGTGAAAAGATTTTACTGCATGCAATAGCTTTAAATGGTGTATCTTGACCAAGGGCTTGGGCCATTCCTGAAACATTCAAAAATACACATAAACATTGCCAATTTAAAGATTTTAGTGATTGTTTTCATTAAAGCTTGCGTGAGTGCTTCTGTCATGCTCATCTCTAGTGAAAAGATTTTACTGCATGCCCAATAGCTGTAAATGCGTGTATCTTGACCAAAGGGCTTGGGCCATTCCTGAAACATTTAAACATACACATAAACATTGCCAATTTAAAGATTTTAGTGATTGTTTTCATTAAAGCTTGCATGAGTGCTTTTGTCATGCTCATCTCTAGTGAAAAGATTTTACTGCATGCAATAGCTGTAAATGGTGTATCTTGACCAAGGGCTTGGGCCATTCCTGAAACATTTAAACATACACATAAACCTTGCCAATTTAAAGATTTTAATGATTATTTTCATTCAAGTTTGCATATAAGCGCTCCTAACTTGCTCATTCTTGAAACATTTAAAGATTTAAGGAAATTTTAATATGCTCTGGTTGTTCTGGTTATGAGATTGAATTTTGCAAGAAACCCTCTCAAAGCAATTGGGGATGGTTGATTACAATTCACATGAGATTTTCTGTAAGCTGCGTTGTCATAAGGGTTACTGCAGAAATGTTATTACTTTGAAAGCATTTGCAGTGGATCTAATTATTAAATATTCTAACAAAAATACATGAAAATAATTAGAAAGCTCAATTTTTTTTTCCACTTTAGCCCACGACAAGATCTGTTAAAGAGAGAACATTCCGTAGCTTGAAGTGGCTGGTTTAGTAGCTTGGCAGGAACTTGGTTCCTGTAATTTGTGATCGACATGCGAGCAACCCAGACCACAACAAACAGATTAACATTGATGTGCGTACTCACCCATAGCGATAGCAGTTTTGCCAGTACCTGGCTGACCAGCAATCAAAACAGCTCTACCGGCTATCTTCCCTTCCTGAAATTAAACCATAAATGAGCATGGATGTTTTAATTAACATTCTTTCATTACATACTTTGTAGCTCAGGTAAATTGAAGTAAGTTGAAATCTACATAGAATTTATATGGTAAAAACAAAATCAGAAGATGCCACTAAACAAGATTTAAAATATTAAAACATCCTAGATTATCCAAAAAAGTACTTTGTGTTGAAGGAGGTTTTTAATTGATTTTGCTGATCATTTCCTCATCAATATTATTTATTTGAGAAGGCAGTAGGCATCAATTTTCAGGAGAGCTTGAAGTACATGTAATGCAAACAGATTGCAATGTTCACAAATTGCAGTTAACAAGGTTACACTTGATCATTTCCAGGTTGGTTCCAAATTATTTACAACTGTCCCCCTCCCTCCCCCATTCTTGTTCTTTATACTTCTTCTTCGCGTAGTAACCTTGAAGATAATAGCAGGAAGGTTTTACCTTGATCATTTTCAGTACCTGTCCCAACATACCCTTGACAAACATTGCTCCCTTCAGGGCACAAACCTTCGAGCTCAACAGAGCTAAAATATTCAACCCCCCCCCCCCCACCCTGTTCTTCTATTAACAAGGATGTCTTAAGCCCAGCGCACACATTGCGATGCGATTGCACTAAGATCCGATTGCAACAAATTGCCAATCGCATCGCAGTGCAATCGCATCGCAGGCCAGCGCACACATTGCAACAGGCATTGACAGGCGCTGCATATCACCATGGTACCCCTCTTTTACGCGCATGCGCGCAGTAATACAACCTCCATCTCTAGCCAATCTGATTGGCTGAAATTATCAAAATCGCAGGAAAATCGCAGGAAGATTTGACATGTCAAATGTCTGAGATTTGGTCTGCGATTCTTCTGCAACACATCGCGTCACAGTTGCAGCGTGTTGCAGGTTGGCGCACACACTGCAATTTTGTTGCAATCTGATCTTAGTGCAATCGCATCGCAATGTGTGCGCTGGGCTTTACTCTCACCTTGATCATTTCTAGAATGACTCCTGCAGCTCTCCTAGCCGCAGTCTGTCCCACCATACCCTGAGAGACATTGCTTTCTTCAGGAACCTTTGAGCTCAACAATGCTAAATTATTCACAGCTCACACCCTACCCTCCCAAGGTTTTACTCTTACCTTGATCATTTCTAGAATGACTCCTGCAGCTCTCCTAGCTGCAATCTGTCCCACCATACCCTGAGAGACATTGCTTTCTTCAGGACACAAACCTTTGAGCTCAACAATGCTAAATTATTCACAGCCCACACCCTACCCTCCAAGGTTTTACTCTTACCTTGATCATTTCTAGAATGACTCCTGCAGCTCTCCTAGCCGCAGTCTGTCCCACCATACCCTGAGACACATTCCTTGCTTCCAGCGCATCATCCAGACCAAGTCCTCTGATATGGGAATGTGCTCCGATCCGCTCGATCCTCGTAACCTCACGAACCTCCTGGACTTTCTGTGCCGTTGACTGCAGAATGGGGGATGATATAGTTTACTTCAATATCAACTTACAACTTCTTAGAAGCTTAATGATTAAGGGAGAATTCGCTGTCACACACAAAACAAACAAAAATTGATTATGGTATAGATCTATGGCGGAACCCTGGTAAAAAAGTTTGGTATTCTAAGCCCGAGTTTTGTGGTTTTGCTTTGGTTTTGTTTGAATGAAAAAGGTCAATTTAAGAGCATCATTTATACCAGTTTTGCCCCCTTTTCACATTTTTTTTTTCTCCCCACAAAATTGAAATAATTTTTTTTGTGAAAATGACTTCAAGATTATTTTCAGGAATGATTTGTGACTTTGTGTTGTGAGTGTGACTGTTGTTTACTCAAATAAAGCAAATTCTGACAATGGTTTGTCTTCTTTTTTTGTAGACAGCAGCACAATTGATATGATCCTAATTTCTTAAAGCAAACGCAAATGGATGTGTCGCCAAAAAAAGGTGACAGGCCTCCACGGAAAAGTCAACTTGTTTCATAAACCACAATGCTAGCTACGCTCATGTGTCACGAGAGGGCTCACTTTTCACAACAGAAATCCCTGTGTGTAAATTGCGACCCAGATTTGCAGTGCGAGTCGACAATGTGACTCTATCATGCATTCTGAAGGGCACTCTCGTATTCATAATTATAATGTAAAATTAAAATGAATAGCCGATTTTCACATCACATGGCATCAAAAAGCATATGTAGTACTTCCTGGTTCTTCACGGCGTGCGACAATTCCGAGAGAAGGCACAAATTAGAGTCCTAAATCGCTTCCAAATATCAGATTTGACAATTCTAGATCAATTCCATGATATAGTCAAGATTTTAAAAAATTCTACGCCGATAAAACTCCTACCAGGTAAGAGATTGAATTCCTATCTTTATTTTGATACCATGTTTATTTGAGTATATTTTCTCAACTGAAAGCAAAATTGATTTTGGCTAGGCCTTGTTATGTGCAAATATTGACAATTTGACATACACACTGTATGCGCGGCAGAAACTACACGGCGATCAAAATATCAAAATTCCAAGCGCCGTTGAGCACGGCGTTCGAAATCTTGATATTCGGGTGCAGTGTGGAGTTTCTGCCACGCATGTCAAATTGTCAACTATTGCACACAACAAGCCCTAGCCAAAATCAATTTCGCTTTCAGTTTAGAAAATATACTCAAATAAACATGATATCAAAATAAAGATAGGAATTCAATCTCTTACCTGGTAGGAGTTTTATCGGCGTAGCATTTTTTAAAATCTTGAATATATCATGGCTTTGGTAAATGCCGGTTTGCAATACAATTGTATTGGCAATACATCGTGGGCACCGAGTGGGGCTCAGATTCATCCCGCCACCGCAGTCGGCGGCCAAAGTCCTGGTTTGCCGCTCATCATCGGGTGACTCGGCAATAATATGAGCGGCACACTAAAATCATTTCCGGGTTGCGATCGGCGTTAATAGAGCTCGCTCACCCTATGCGAATGGCTAAACTGCGCGTGCGATTTTGCCGAGTCGCAATTTCGCCATAGACAAATTGACTTGTAGAAAACATCAAATAAAAAATACTTAAAATCGTTTTCACAGATTTTTTTTTCCAGAATTGTGAAACAATATTATTAAGCTCTCATTTAAGCCAAGTCTTGTTACCAATTGGGTAATTTTAGTATTTTTGTGAGCATGCCTAACAATGCCAACAAAAGACGGCAGACCATAGATAAAGAAAGCCCCTTTGAATTCAAAGATTCTTCTCCTTCTCGAGTCCTTTCTCTCTCATTGAGTCTCACCATGTTCACTTTCAGTCTCAATTTTGTTTATTAATTTGTTATTTTGTGTTAATTATGATTGTTTCAATTAGAAATTTGATTCAGCATGTCTTGAGACACTGCCCATTATTAATACTGAACGCAAGGGATCCCACACTTACACTTATGCATGGTCAATCATAATTGACCTTGCACTGGGAAGTACCTTATTGCAGCAGTTTTCTTCCAATGGAAAGTCAATGCAGAAAAGTGTCTTGAGCAGCTCCCAGCCTGGCAGCCAAGTCAAGGTGGCATATCCAAAAAAAGGTCTAAAAATTCTACTAAACAAAATTAAAAATATCTAATGGAAAAGTCATATTGCAATGAGGCTAGATCTATAGATTATCTTAAATTATTTTGAGGTAGGTTTAAAGCTGGTTTCGCTAATTATTATTGAGAAGTTTCCTCAGCAACCAAGAGGGCGAAAGACAGCCATTTTTCAGTATGATGCCTGATGGCGGTGCCCAAGTCTGCGCACCTAAAATTCGATCTCGATGTTAGCCTATTACAAAGTAAAATATTATTTTGAGAATCATCAATGTTATTTTGTTCTTCATATTCTAATGATCAATGAAACAAAAAATTTCAAGAAATTATTCACAAGAACGATGTTTTTTACGATTTTCATACGGGCTTGTCATTTTGTGTAGCAAAACTGAATAGTGCCCATGTCTGCGCACTCATTCATTTTGCACGCAATTCAAGTGCAGTGAAGTTTCTGACTTTTCTTTTTTGACAAACGATTGAAATTTTCAGGGTAGCAAATAAAACTTGCTGAAACTCATTTTTAATCAGTTATTTTTGCATTTTTGGGTTTCAAAATGGATTGTTGAGGTTAAGATTGAAAATTGGTGTCAGTTTGATGTTTTGTGATGAAAATGAAAATGATGAAAATCGCGAATTTACGTGGGTGCGCAGATAGGCTCTGCGCAGACTTGGGGCACCTTTTTGACCGATGTTGGTTTGCAGCACTCATTACTACGAGGTCGATACGTAGTATCGACCTCGTTAACCAAGTCCCTCGAAAAAAGTAGATTTTTTTTTAACCACTTTTTTGTATGATTTTACAATGCCTTTGATGAAAAAGAACTACACCTAACGATCCTACAAACTTTTTTGTTTACTTTGTACAAATTTCAATAATAATTTTTTAATGTACACATAGAAAAAAGGGAGAAAACTCACTGCATTCACTGCCTTGTCCTAGCCGTAGTTCAACCCTATTAAATGGCGCCGTCAATGCACAGCGCACACCAATATACTATATTATGAAAAGAGTCGTCCCAAATCAACCCAATCAACTCGGCCTGTTACAAAAGTCGGTACGGTATCGCCATAGAGCAGGCTCAAATTGCATTCCTCGGTGGTACTATATCCATTGTGTGGGCAAGCTTGTGTTTCCTCAGATCATCGTACCTCAGCGAATGAAATAAATACATAGGTGGAGTTGACTCGAAGCTTCGCGTAATGCTGATCTTATCGAAAGATTAAGTGAATCTCGATTGAAGTCAGCCTAGTATCGATAACTTTTGTTTGGACTGTCAGCCTTTATTTTGAAAACAGCTTGTTAGTCCTCAAATTATTTACCTAGACTTGTGTGTAGTATCTTTAAATTCGAAAAAGAAAGTGAATCTTGATTGATGTCAGCCTAGCAAGTATATCGCTAAACTTCTTCTTGCATTGATATTATGGCAAGCATTTGGATACAACTATTTTGCCACTGCTATCTTTTTATTATATATTTTTTATTATTGCCTTTTCTTTTTTGAAAGTTATTTTCAGGCATAATTGTTTGTTTCTTGTCCTTCGCCCCCCCCCCCCCATTTCTCTCCTCTCTTTTTTTATATATTTTTCTCCATACTTCTCTCTTTTTCTTCTCTCTCTCTCTCATTTTTTTCCTCACTTTCTTCTTTTTCTATCTTCTTTTTTTTGTTCTCTCTCCTTCTTTTTCTCCTATCATATCTTTCTTCTTCTTTTTCTTCTTTCTTTTTTTTTCCTCTCTCTCTCTCTCTGTATTTAATTTTTTTTTTTTTTTTGTCTCCATCCTTTTTTTTTCTTCTTTTTTTTTCTCTCTCTAGCTCTCTCTTTTCTCTCTCTCTCTCTCTTCCTTTTCCTCATGCTTTTCTTTTTTTTTTTTTCCCCTCTCTCTCTCTCTCTTTTTCTCTTTCTGCCTCTTCCCTTTTTTCTTTCGATCTTGTTTTTTTTTTTCTCTCTCTCTCTTTCTATCTCTTCTCTTTCTGTGAGTGTCTATTCCCTTTTTCTTCTCTTAATTTTTTTCTCTCTCTCTTTCTATCTCTTTCCTTTTTTTCTCTGTTTTTTTTCTCTCTCTTTTTCTGTCTTTCCTTTTTCCTCCATGCTTCTTTTTTTTTTCTCTCTCTCTCTCTCTCTTCTTTTTCTGTCTCTTCCTTTTTTTCCTGCGTACTTTTCTCTTTCTTTTTTTTTCCCTTCCCTTTTCCCATTTTTTCACTGTTTTCTTTTCTTTTCTTTTTTTTCTTCTTCTTGGTTTATTGTTTTTATTTTTTTATTTTTTCTTCTTCTTCTTTTTTATTTAATATTTTGCTTTGACCTCAGTTTATATAGATATAATCAGAATGGAATGCAAAAGTACTCGTCGAAGTAGTACCTTTACCCTAAAATAGTACCGCAAGGCGTTATTTGTGTTTTTCGCCCTCTACGTTCTTTGAAAAAACAGGTATGTTAGTTGCCTAAGCTGTTATTACCTAGACGTGTGTGTCGTATCTCGAAATTCACATTTTTAATTGTGAATTCAACTAATTTTTCAAGGAAAATCAGATTAGTGAATATGGAGGCAAAGTTAATGGAGATAACAAAGAACCCACACATCCAGAAAACGGTACGTATAAGTCTTTATTTTCCGATTTAGAACCTAATTTATAAAACGTAAATCGCGATTCTGCTAAGTGTACATGTGGGTCGTTGGCTCAGAATGTAACGGTGGCTAGGTGGTTGCAGCTGTATGTGGCGATCCATGGCATTATTAGGCGAAAGAGTAGTAAGATCACTAAGAAGGTTTTTGTCATATGATTCATAGATTAAGATGATATGACAACGACATCATACCAAATTAGCTGCAGTGCCATGTCCTGCTGCTGATACCGCACGAATAGCTACTGCGGCGCTGATCCAGCGGGCTGGTTTAGCGTCGGGGAGACCGTTGTTATGCACAACATCATTTTTTACACAAAACTGCGATCGATACATTGCGATAAACTACGAGGTTACAGCTCAGTTCAATGAACACTAGTTCACTAATCAATCATTCAACTGAATAGTATATGACTAAACAAATGGCACAGAAACAATTACGTAATCTGACGTCAAAATAAATCATAACAATTTCATTTCAAGTCAAAGATACCAACGCGAAACTTACCGCTGCCATCTTGACCATGTGATATAATTAACAACGCGTAGAGGCGCGGTAATATATTTGATAGAGTAATTGAGACGGCAGTGGCGGAATTTAGGGGGGGGGGGCCTCAATGGCGGCGCGCAAAAAAAAAAGAAAGAAAGAAAGAAAAGAAGAAGAAAAAGAGGGAAAAGAAGGGGAAAGGGAGGAGAAGAAAAAAGAGAGAGAGAGAGAGAGAGAAGATGAAAAGTAAAAACCAGTAAGAGAAAAAGTAGAGAGGAAAATGAAAGTAGGTCAAAGTTTTCCGCGTCCGCTTCGCGCTCGCATTAAATCGTATTTATGAGGATGACGAAAAGCGCTTACAATTTAAGCTGTCGCTCTTCGCTCGGATTACTTTGTTTAAGTAAATCGAGTAGGCCTATCCATACCACGCCCAAAGAAAATGACTAACAAACAAAAACAAATAGCACATGGAATGTTCCATTTTAGTATAATATACAGAAATTTTCAACTTGCGCTTTGGCGCTCGACATATCGTATTTGATGAGGTAATAAAAGTTATCCTGTTTTGTGAGCACATAGCGCTAAATGTAATGGTATGTGGCAATATATCAGAATATTTCAGCTTGCGTTTTGCGCTTAGCATTATTTGTTTAATGAAGATAAATGTCCTTTTATGAGCATAGCACAAAAACCTTTTAAATAATGTATTGTTTTTTAATGATACACAGACAATGTTCAGATCGCGCTTCGCGCTCGCTTACATTTTCAATAAAAGATAGCATAATAATGATTTTTCAAAAGGAATGAAAAAAAAGAACACTTATTGGTCTCGTTTTCAAGTTTAACATATAAAAAAAAATGCTTGCGCTTCCCGCTCCAGCTCATTTAATTTAATTAGATAATTATCCTCTTGAGCACAGCAGCGAAAAGTGCTTAAAAATGCAGCTTTGTTTCAAGTTGTAATATATTTTTAAAAATAGTCGCAATTGTTGGTTATAGAAAAAGCATTAAAAACGTTAAAACACTGCTTTATCCAGGTTGAATAAATTATTTACAATTATTAGCTCGCGCTTACGCGCTGGCATTTGTTTAATGAGATATACATGGTTTCTTCTTAAAGAATCATAGCATTAAAAAAAACTTGAAAGCACCGTTCTAGGTAATATTCTAAAATTTTTCAGGGCTCGCGCTTCGCGCTCACATTGTTTAAGAGAATAATCTTTCCCTTATAAACATAGCATAAAAACGCTTTAAAAAATGGCATTGTTTTCAGAGGAAGCATTGACGTATAATTTATCTGACAAATCTGCTCTCAGCCAATCAGAAATCAAAAGCAATTTCAGTAGCTTATAACCATTTCTCGCGGATAAAACGTCTAGCAAGTCCTTCGTCATGAAACCCCCCAGGTTGACATATCTTTAAATTTTCAGCTCGTGCTTCGCGCTCGCTTTGTAATTTTCTTTATGAGGCTGAGCACAAAAACGCTTTAAAATTAAATGTTTTCAAGCTTATATATCAAAAAAATTTCGGCTTCGCGCTCCGCGTTCGCATTATTTTATGAGTTATGTATGCTTTTATAAGCATGGCATTAGAAAACGCTTAAAAAGCACTGTTTTCAGGTTAAATATCTAAAATTTTCAGCTCGCGCTTCGCACTCGGCAAATTGTGTAATGAGACATGTATCTTCTTTATAACATAGCAATTAAAAACACTTTAAATGCCTGTTTTCAGTGAAATATCTTTAAAATTTTTCGGCTCGCGCTTATGCGCTCGCATTGTTTTAATTACATAATCTTTCGCTTTTAAACAAAAAAAAAAAAAAAAAAAATAGCATAAAACACGCTTTAAAAATGGCAACTTGTTTTCAGGTTGAATAATATTGTCAAAAATTCGGCGTCGCGCCTTCGCGCATGCATTTGATTTTAATGACAAAGTATCTTTCTTAAAAAGCGTAGCACAAAAGGAAAATCTTTAAAACTGTTTTTTTTAGGTTTTTATATCTAAATTTTCAGGCTCGCGCTTCGCGTTCGCATTGTTTGATACGATAATATGAGCTTCCTTATAAAAACATAGCATAAAGACCGCTTTTAGGAAATGCACTGTTTATCAAAGGTTAATATATTATCAAAAATTTTCGGCACGCGCTTCGCGCTCGCAATTGTTAATGAATAAGTATGCTTTTAAAAAGCAAAGCACAAAATAGAACTTTCAATGCATTGTTTATAGGTTGATAATCCAAAATTTGCGCTCGTGCTTCGCGTTCGCATTGTTTTAATGATATAAATATTTTCTTTATGAGCTTAGATAAAAAAAAACGCTAAAATTAATGTGTTTCAGGTTGATATAGCAAAAAATTTCGGCTCGCGCTTGCGCCTCGCATTAATTGACTTGGATACATTGGCTTGTTCCATTAAAAAAAAACAAGCAATAAGCAACATTAAGTTAATTAAGTGGTCTAAAGGTCTATACACAGCCACCCCCCCCGGCGGCGTTTACCTTTCAAACCGCTGATCAAGGGAAATTGTTGGGTGAAAAAATTCCGCCCCCCCTAATTGGCGAATGCTGGATCCGCCCCTGGACAGGTGCAATATCGGGTGGCCAGGGGAGGCGGACGAGCGGGCCACCCAACCTAGACCCAAAATGTAGAGGGGGAAATTCCTAAATTTGGGTATTTGGGGCCTTTGGGCCCCCGGTAAAAAAAATGAAATAATAAATAAATAATAATTAAAAATAAAAAAATTAAAAATTATTTAGTGAAATAAAATGAACTGAACTGAACTGAAATAACCGCGACCCTATAGTGACGACTAATGATGGATAGCTCGGCAGGCGCGCTGACTTAACAATAAAAAACAATCATTAAGAAAAACTGAACAATATATAATGTTATGTTAATTTTTGTGTGAAGACTAGATATTAACTCTGACGCAAAGTTGTTCTTTATTATTACATATATACACAAATTGTGTGTCGCTAAATGACATGTAAAAATACAAATATATTCATTGTCAGGCATTATCTAAGGATTACCTTTTCACTCTGTAAGTGACACGTTGTACACAAATTTTTGAATAACCACCGTATGAAATAACACTTTGTATATAAATGTGTTAACAAAGCTAAAACATATAAAAATGACTAGAATAATGTCATTTTATACTGTTTTGTACCACATATATGTAATGATAATACCAAAAGGTTATTCCATGGGGTGTTCAAAAATGTTCGTAGAGACTCGTACTCAGGAAGATAGATGATTTAACCTTGATTGAGAAAATTGAAATGCTCTATAGCTAATACTTTTTTGGTATAATACCATATGATCAGCTCTGTGCATAAGGAGCCACAACCAAAACTTTGGGTATAGTTCGTTTGTTACATTTTTCCCACCTACGTGAGTATCCACCGATGCTTCACTTGTCAAAGAGATCCATGAACAACTTTGCGAGTGAAGTAAATCAAGAGGATTACGGTTCGTTCCAATCCAAATTTCAATGAATACTAAGGTGTTCTTGAGCGCCGCATCAGGAACTAACATAATGATTGGACTTTATATACCTCTGCATATCTGACATATAAACCTATTTCTTCTTTTTGGACGCATGAATATGTTGGTATCTTGTTTCTTGGATATTAATAGTTTTTCTTATATGAAATTTACGTTTTTTACTTGACTATCTTCTGTCATACGTGTTTTTATGAGCGTGATTTTCTACGTTACTGTGACATTGCTAGCAAAGGATACATATCTTTGCTCGATGTGTTCACTCGCATGACTGGCGGGGAAATGGGCACCAGTGATATAGCGGGCAGCTGAATAAAGTATAGGAAGGAGAACACGGTTCATCTTGCTGTCTGGCGCACACAAGCTGAGAAGAGACGAGAGTACACTTAATATCGCCGCATGTTTATCATAGTCGTAATTCTTTCCTTATCGAGTTAATATGAAAGCGCGTCGTGATCTTTAACTTTCTATGCTAATTCATGATGAAGTTTGCAAGTTGAGTCTATCTTATATCAACATACAGCTTTGATCTAATATATGCCGAATTATAATACAGGAATATTGACCGCCATTTTGCCCTATTAAATTTTTTTATATCACAATGACGTACTTATCAAGGATCAAAGGCAATACATTAATTTTGAAGTTTTCCCATTTGCATTTGTTCACATTCTTTCAGTACACAACGAGACGGCACTTCCGAAGTTTCACGACGAAAGAGGACAAGCCCTCGCTAGTATGATCACAATTTAAATGTCCAAGCCTCTCGTAGTGCAAGCACAAAGAGGATCCCACAAAATGTCGTCAGCAGACTCGGGGGTTAAGATACCAGTTGACGCAGCATGAACGAAATCTACAAAAGATAGGACACTTGTTATCTCGCACAAATTGGGCTCACAGCAACAATACGGGAGGATTTATACGTACGGTAGGCAATCCATCTGCGTTTCTATGACCTAAAGAGTCTCAGTGTCCGAGAGTCTCAGCTTGGGTCGGCTAATGCAGCGCTGCACCCGATGTTACGTTCACAATCACCAGAAACTTTCACGATCTCGAGCATCAGTATGCAAGAACTCTCTCTGGGCTCGTCGTTGATAGATATTGCTGGTACGAGCACTGTAGATAAGCTGATAACGATTCAGCGAAGTTATAGCTCCACATGGTTCAAAACAATTCTAATCGATCATGTGACGGCTGAGCATTGCTACGAAAATGAAACAGCGCAATATATGTTTGAAAGCTGCCCAACGGTGTACCCGTTATTTCAATCAGGCGTGATATTATTTCGCGCTATTGCTGGTTTAAACGGGAGATGCCTTGGTTTGTCTCTCTGTGGCCTACTATGGATTTCATGACAACTCAAATTAAGCCCGAGTTTGACTCGACAAGATGAGTGCAATCTTAAATAAGCAAGGAGTTCGTGCCTTGCAAGGAACCATTTATTCACATCTAAGAGGGGTGACACCGACACGATGACCAAGTCCTCATACGGCAGATACCCAGCGATAGCATACCATGATGCATTTGTCTTGTATCGATAATTATCATGAAGATTCGTTACCGTGGAAACCAGTCATTTTTCCAAAAATATGAAAGAATATGCCAACCACGCATTCTGCCGTGAGTCTCGGGATGGGAGGCCACGAACAGTACTTCTCCCGATTATGATGAAAGCCTCTATGCCCAAGTCATTTCTTATCGTGCACTCGCAATAGTTAGTGGCTGTTATAACTGCGGAGAAAGACCACAAACGTAAGGTATGCGCCATCCTGATAAACTGCAGTGCTTCAACTGTTATTATTTATGGTCATAAAGCAAAGTTTTGCCAAGCCAAGAAATAACTTATAACATCCCGGGCAAGGAGACCTGTCCGATAATGAGACTGTCATAAGTCCAGACAAACAACTTTACTAAGGATTACACTCCATGACTCTTATATTACATCATTATCTAATTCGAAAAGAACAGGTTTGTATAAATGAAATGTACAAAATCTAAATAATGATTGATTGACACGAGTATCAGCCGTCTCATCGGTTCAATGCTTTATGAACAAGAATATGACAAATGTAATGAAGATACTTCTAAAACATTAATGATGGAAAATAGGACACCTAAATGTTCAGAAGTTTAATGACAAATCGAAGTTACGGTAATAAGCGATGATAGCAAACACTGAAATGTCGACCTATAACTGTGTATTGGTGAAACTTAGTTAGAATGACCTTCATAAGATGATTAATGTTGTTTCTATTTGAAGGATATGATCATAGATATCAGAAAGGGATAGAGCTGATGGTCGTAGAAGGCGAGTGGTGTATTCATGTACATTATAATAGTAAGATTATTAATGTTGACTCGTTGCAACCCATAACAGATATACTGAAGCGTTATTGGTTAGATTGTCTCGCTTCGAGCCAGAGATAAGATTGAATTAAAGGCTGTCTGTTATAAGACCTCCAGAATAGCTAATGTTGAATACTTTGAGATATTTAGATTCTTAGAAAAATAGAAGAGAAGATAACGAACTAATTTACTTGGTGACCTAAATATTGATTATCATACCTGGTGATTCACTTCAAAGCAATCCCATTAGTGAATATTGAACTTATTTCTTCTTAAACAAATTTGTAAAATAAACGAAGAAGTTAAACATTAAATACATCTAAATGTATTGATCATATCCTAAAGTTTCGATGCCACATAAGCATGTAGTATGTGACGTGCTAAAATATCCGCTTTAAGCGACCATTATCTAATATATACTTGTATTCATTTTAAGAAAATTCAAGGATCAATCAAAGTAGACGTTTCCGTAATTATAAGAATTTTGATGAGCAATTATTCGCTGATAAATTAAGGAATAAACAGACTGCTTTAATGTATCGCAATTATTCTCAGGACATGTGTGGTTAGCACAATGTGGGATAAAGTGGAAAAGTAGTTTTTAAGCATCTGGCCAATGAATTTGCTCCTTTGAAAGAAACCAGGTTAAAACACGAGTTTATCCTTGGATGACACCTGAAATTGGTAAAATTATATATAAGGGCGGGATAATGCTAAAACATAAGTTTGATTTGTCTAGAAGTCAAGATACCTTTTGAATGAATTATCGTAAAAAAGAAGTTTTTTCTTTTTTTTTTTTTTTTTTTTTTTTTTTTTTTATTCCTAACGACTTTGATAAGGAGAAGAAAAAAAGAATATTAACAAATGATATATCTAATAAGTAGCAAAATGGATTCTACGAAACTTTGGAAGGAATTACAAGTAGTCACAGGAAAAAAATAAGCACGAGAATAATACATGCGAGGTTGACTATGATGAAATCAATGAACATTTGCTAAATATTGGACAGAATATCTCAAATACTTTCTCTAAAAAGAACCTTTAAAGTGGGATCACCCTGATTGTCTATATATTTTTGAATTTTAAGAATATTGAACCAATAATATCCTGAAACATCTGTTCACTTGATGTTAACAGTAATATGGATATCTTAGACTTAGACACAAAGCTTTTAAGAATAGCATCTCCATATGTTTTATGAATCATTAACTGTGATATATAATGCAAGTTTAACTTCAGGTCACAAATCCCTGATGATTGGAAAGTACGCGAACAAACTCCTATCTATAAAGGTAAAGGGTGCAAAAAGGATGCAAATAATTACAGACCCATTTCAGTCGTAAGTCATGTGGCGAAAATGTAAGAGAAAGAAGTGCAAGCCCCAACTTATAAGATATCTAAATGAACATGATATGATAATGGTCGACCAATCTCTTTTCTACAAAACAATATCAACATAACATGCCTCCATCGTCTAATAGAGTGATTTTTATGAGGCTCTAAACGAAAAGGAAAAAAGTTGCAGCTTGCTTTTTAAGATATATCCCAAATGTTTTGATGTATTGATTTTGAATTTGTTATTGTTTAAGCTGAAAAAATAATGGTGTTCGTGATAAATAAATTTACAATGGTTCCGTAGTTTATTTGTCAAGAGAAACAACGGCTGTGCAATATCAAGGGCACTTTCTAAATATAAAGACCTTAAAATTGGGATTCCCAGGTAGTATACTAGGACCCACTTGTTTTGATATTTATTAAGAAATATCTGAAGTATTTAACAATGGGGTCATCAATAATTTTTGCAGACGACGTAGTCATTTAGTAACTAGGTAAACTATTTATGATGTTAACTTACATTTACAATCGAATATGAATGAAATAAAAATGGTATTTAATAATAGACTTCGTATCAAAACATAGACAAAACTATAAGTAATGTACTGAAGTCTCGATCTATTAGAAATGAGATTAATATTCTTATAGATGAACAAAGGATCGGCAAGTTAGAGTAATTAGATTCTTGGACCTAATGATTGATGGATCAACTGAAGTGGGATGTATATAAATAACTTATGTGTAAATCAGTAGCAATATAAAGTTCATGTTTCTTTCGAAACTGTAGTAAGACTATTAATTTCTACTTTACTTAATATTTTGTATAAATCTATGATTCAGCCTGTTATGATTATGCATGTTCAGTCGGGGAACTGTCCGGTCGTTAATAAAAGAAATGCTCTTGAGAAGCACAGAAACGAGCCGCTCGAATCGTTAAAAACAATTTTAATTACGAAGAAACGCAGTGGAATCATTTAATGAAAGAATACTTGGCCGATATTGACAAAGACGTGATTAATTTCCTAGCTTACCTGGATGTGTAATAAATGGGTATAAATGGCCTAGCCCCGTTAAGGACTTTGTAACGAAATTGAAATGTAACTTTGATAGACATAATTTAACACTAGGAACGCAAACTCTCTTAATGTGATTGTCCCCAAAGCCGAAACGCATAATTAATTATAAGCAAAGCATTTAGATAATGCTGGAGGCAAAAATCTGGAACCAACTATCCCCCCAATGAACCTTCAGATGCAACATCACTGACATGTTTAAATCTAATACAAACAATTATACCTCAGTTCTAATCTGTTACAGTTCGCATACTAAAATAATATATTTTGCTCTAAAAGATATTTCCGCCTTTCTCAGTCGTATTGTATACCTACTATTATTTTTTGTAATACGTTACGATTATTAATTTTCTCTCGTCAAACTTATGACTGATATAAAATGCGGATCTACCTATGTAATAAGCAATGATGTAAATATTTTGTTAATAGATTTAGTAATATGCATTGTTTTATACTAATTGCGCTCCCTAAACATTAATTTTTATTTAGTTGATTTATACTATTGTAGATAATGCTGTGGTGTATATATATGATCATTTTTATTACCAGGACAAGTGTAAAACAGCTCTTTACATTGTTAAATCTTGATCTTGTTATCGCTGTTTTAAATATATTTGAATAAATAAAAAAAATAAAAAATACAAACAAAGAAATTACATAAGAATGATAAAATAGAAGATGAAATAAGGATAAAACATTTAAAATGTTACTAACGTAAGAGTCTGTTTCCTGTGTGACTGAAAAGAATTATTTTCCTACATAGGCGTAGGAAAGGATGTCAAAACATCAGTCAACAAAAAATTAAGTTTTGCGAGCAGCGCTTTTTGTTTTTAAAAACTAAATTTGAACGAACCTAGCGAATCCAATTTCGCTTTATTCGCAAGAGTTTATCGAGAAAAATTTTCTAAAAGAAATTGGGCCTTCATCTGATATGCACAAGCAGTATTTCTTTATTATTATGTATTGGGCTATAAAAGAAAGCGTTTCATGTTTTCCGTTGTATATACGCTTAGTTGACTCAAGCTTTTTGTGCGGATGTTGGTTAGTACCGTTTTTTTTTCTAGCTCCATATAATAGGGTTCATATCCTCTATTTTGCATATACATAAAAGTTATCGTGTGATACATAAAAGGTCATCAAACATGTGAGTCCTTAGTGTGACGAACTTCTTTTGATCTAATCAACATGATTTTGTAGCCGTTTTCATAGTAGGGTAAAGGTACGAAATACACCAAGCGGGGTTCTGTACATCCCTATTGGATAGAAGGTATTGGGGGAAGAGGGAATTCATCAACGATAATATAGGAACCGCAAGCCCCTGTGTTATCATCGGTTCAGAGGTCTGGTGACTGCTACGAGATCGAGTGGGGGGATGGGTTGGTGGGTCGATACCGCCTATGTGTTTCTCCGTGATAACTGCCGATGCCTGCTTGGTTTTACCCGAAGCGCTTTTGCAAAGAATCGAACGCAAGTCTGTAAGAATCGATGTCGAATTGAACCCTTGATGACGAGATCAATTGACGCAGGGACGACAACATCAAAGTAGGTATAACCTCAGCCTGAGACAGATCACAGTGACAGCTTTCACTTTAGTTTATTCCATATTTTCAGTCACAAACAATAGGCCCCTATTAACAAAAAAAATGTCATATACATTTACAATATGTTGAAGAAAGTTGTGGCTTATACAGAATGAGTCAGAAAAAAAATCCCGCTCTTTGAAGTTGTCTTGTTTGAAGTAAAAAGATTTTAATCGTGGGATTCATTGGTACATTTGTGAATCTTCCTCAGCATTAATTTTGTTGATATACCTTTCTCTGGATCTTGCACACAGACAGAGTAACAGACAATCTTCAGGAGGCTGCAAAATCTGAATTGTGGCAAGTTAATATGGATAAAGGTTTTAAATAAAATGTTGAGAGAATAAGGCGTCGGCTGAAAACCAGAAAAGGGCGCTATTAATAGATCAAAGATGTTCCGTTTGAGAAAAACCAGAAAGGGCGCTATACATTGACTCTGTACAACAATAGCCGCCCTTCTGGTTATCAACGGAACATTTTAAGATGTAATAACGCCTTTCAATTTTTTTGTGATTTTTTTTTTTTTTTTTTTTTTTTTTTTTGGGGGGGGGGGGTTAGGATTTTATAAGACACAGGTCTTGTAATTTATGGTCTGTCTTTTTTTTTTAGCAATAGATAAACGCACTGCCTGATGGATGGTACCAGTGAATTCTCATCCAGATGGCTGTATCTGAATCGGTTCGATAAGACAGACTTTGATCCTGTTGTAAAGAATCATACCTAAGGCCTGGGGATCAGATATGATCAATCACTACAAAAGTTCGACTATCAAAGATGTAAGTAAGTCGGCTGGTTGCCTGTTTTACAATATTCACTTGGTCTATTAGTAGTTGGTCCAATTCTCTTATCTGCTTATAGACCAGTTTACTAACATATTCATATTTTATGGCATACTTTTCGATGACGACATGGTAAC
>CALNVZ010003426.1:5755687-5775016 GCA_940671915.1 Paracentrotus lividus | reverse complement strand
TTTTCTTTTTTTTTTCTCTCTCTCTCTCTCTCTCTTTTTCTGTCTCTTCCTTTTTTTCCTGCGTACTTTTCTCTTTCTTTTTTTTTCCCTTCCCTTTTCCCCATTTTTTCACTGTTTTCTTTTCTTTTCTTTTTTTCTTTCTTTCTTGTTTATTGTTTTTATTTTTTATTTTTTCTTCTTCTTCTTTTTTATTTAATTATTTGCTTTGACCTCAGTTGATATAGATATAATCAGAATGGAATGCAAAAGTACTCTCGGAAGTAGTACCTTTACCCTAAAATAGTACCGCAAGGCGTTATTTGTGTTTTCGCCCTCTACGTTCTTTTGAAAACAGTATGTTAGTTGCCTAGCTGTTATTACCTAGACGTGTGTGTCGTATCTTCGAATTCACATTTTTAATTGTGAATTCAACTAATTTTTCAAGGAAAATCAGATTAGTGAATATGGAGGCAAGTTAATGGAGATAACAAAGAACCCACACATCCAGAAAACGGTACGTATAAGTCTTTATTTTCCGATTTAGAACCTAATTTATAAAACGTAATCGCGATTCTGTAGTGTACTGTGGGTCGTGGGCTCAGAATGTAACGGTGGTAGCGTGGTTTGCAGCTGTATGTGGCGATCCCATGGCATTATTAGGCGAAAGAGTAGTAAGATCACTAAGAAGGTTTTTGTCATATGATTCATAGATTAAGATGATATGACAACGACATCATACCAAAATTAGCTGCAGTGCATGTGCCTGCTGCTAGATACCGCACGATAGCTACTGCCGCCGCTGATCCAGCGGGCTGGTTTAGCGTCGGGGAGACCGTTGTTATGCACAACATCATTTTTTTACACAAAACTGCGATCGATACATTGCGATAAACTACGAGGTTACAGCTCAGTTCAATGAACACTAGTTCACTAATCATATCATTCAACTGAATAGTATATGACTAAACAAATGGCACAGAAACAATACGTAATTCTGACGTCAAATAAATCATAACAATTTCAATTTCAAGTCAAAGATACCACGCGAACTTACCGCTGCCATCTTGACATGTGATTATAATTAAACAACCGTAGATGGCGCGGTATATATTTGATAGAGTAATTGAGACAGGCAGTGGCGGATTTAGGGGGGGGGGGGCCCTAATGGCGGCGCCAAAAAAAAAAGAAAGAAAGAAAAGAAAAGAAGAGAAAAAGAGGGGGAAAAGAAGGGGAAAAGGGAAGGAGAAGAAAAAAGAGAGAGAGAGAGAGAGAGAAGATGAAAAGTAAAAACAGTAAGAAAAAGTAGAGAGGAAAATGAAAGTAGGTCAAAGTTTTTCGCTCGCGCTTCGCGCTCGCATTAAATCGTATTTATGAGGATGACGAAAAGCGCTTACAATTTAAGCTGTCGCTCTTCGCTCGGATTACTTTGTTTAGTAAATCGAGTAGGCCTATCCATACCCACCCCAAGAAAAATGACTAACAAACAAAAACAAAAGCACATGGAATGTTCCATTTTAGTAAATATACAGAATTTTCAACTTGCGCTTTGCGCTCGACATATCTATTTGATGAGGTAATAAAAGTTATCCTGTTTGTGAGCACATAGCGCTTAAAATGTAATGGTATGTGGGCAATATATCAGAATATTTCAGCTTGCGTTTTGCGCTTACATTATTTGTTTAATGAGATAAATGTCCTTTTTATGAGCATAGCACAAAAACCTTTAAAATAATGTATTGTTTTTAATTTGATACACAGACAATGTTCAGATCGCGCTTCGCGCTCGCTTTAATTTTCAAAAAGATAGGCATATAATGATTTTCAAAAGGATGAAAAAAAAGAACATTATTGTCTCGTTTTCAAGTTTAACATATAAAAAAATGCTTGCGCTTCGCGCTCATTTTATTTAATTAGATAATTATCCTCTTGAGCACAGCACGAAAAGTGCTTAAAATGCACTGTTTTCAAGTTGTAATATATTTTTTAAAAATAGCTCGCATTGTTGAGTTATAAAAAGCATTAAAAACGCTTAAAAACACTGTTTTCAGGTTGATATAATTATTTACAATTATTAGCTCGCGCTTCGCGCTGGCATTGTTTAATGAGATATACATGTTTCTTCTTAAGAATCATAGCATTAAAAAAAACTTTGAAAGCACCGTTTCTAGGTTAATATATCTAAAATTTTCAGCTCGCGCTTCGCGCTCACATTGTTTAATGAGATAATCTTCCTTATAAACATAGCATAAAAACGCTTTAAAAATGCATTGTTTTCAGAGGAGCATTGACGTATAATTTATCTGACAAATCTGCTCTCAGCCAATCAGAAATCAAAAGCATTTCAGTAGCTTATAACCATTTCTCGGATAAAACGTCTAGCAAGTCCTTCGTCATGAAACGCCCCCCAGGTTGACATATCTTTAAATTTTCAGCTCGTGCTTCGCGCTCGCTTTGTATTTTCTTTATGAGCTGAGCACAAAAACGCTTAAAATTAAATGTTTTCAAGCTTATATATCAAAAAATTTCGGCTCGCGCTCCGCGTTCGCATTATTTAATGAGTTATGTATCTTTTTTATAAGCATGGCATTAGAAAACGCTTAAAAAGCACTGTTTTCAGGTTAATATCTAAAATTTTCAGCTCGCGCTTCGCACTCGCATTGTGTAATGAGACATGTATCTTCTTTATAAACATAGCATTAAAAACCTTTAAATGCCCTGTTTTCAGTTTGAAATATCTAAAATTTTCGGCTCGCGCTTTGCGCTCGCATTGTTTAATTACATAATCTTCCTTTTAAACATAGCATAAACACGCTTTAAAAATGCATTGTTTTCAGGTTGATATATTGTCAAAAAATTTCGGCTCGCGCTTCGCGCATGCATTGTTTAATGACAAGTATCTTCTTAAAAAGCGTAGCACAAAAGGAAAACTTTAAACTGTTTTTAGGTTTTATATATCTAAAATTTTCAGCTCGCGCTTCGCGTTCGCATTGTTTGATACGATAATATGTAGCTTCCTTATAAACATAGCATAAAGACGCTTTAGAAATGCACTGTTTTCAGGTTAATATATTATCAAAAATTTTCGGCACGCGCTTCGCGCTCGCATTGTTTAATGAGATAAGTATCTTCTTAAAAAGCAAAGCACAAAATAAACTTTCAATGCATTGTTTATAGGTTGATATATCCAAAATTTTCAGCTCGTGCTTCGCGTTCGCATTGTTTAATGATATAAATATTTTCTTTATGAGCTTAGCATAAAAAAAAAACGCTTAAAATTAAATGTGTTCAGGTTGATATAGCAAAAAATTTCGGCTCGCGCTTCGCGCTCGCATTATTGACTTGATACATTGGCTTGTTCATTAAAAAAAAAAACAACAATAACAACATTAAGTTAATTAAGTGTCTAAAGGTCTATAACAGCCACCCCCCCCCCGGCGGCGTTTACCTTTTCAAACCGCTGATCAAGGGAAATTTGGGTGAAAAAAATTCCGCCCCCCCCCCCTATTGGCGAATGCTGGATCCGCCCCTGGACAGGTGCATATCGGGATGGCCAGGGGGAGCGGAGCGAGCGGGCCCACCCAACCTAGACCCAAAATGTAGAGGGGGAAATTCCTAAATTTGGGTATTTGGGGCCTTTGGGCCCCCGGTAAAAATAAATGAAATAATAAATAAATAATAATTAAAAAATAAAAAAATTAAAAATTATTATGTGAAATAAATGAACTGAACTGAACTGAATAACCGACCCTATAGTGACGACTATGAATGGATAGCTCGGCAGGCGCGCCTGACTTAACAAATAAAAACATCATTAAGAAAAACTAGAACAATATAATAATGTTATGTTAATTTTTGTGTGAAGACTAGATAATTAACTCTGACGCAAAGTTGTTCTTTATTATAATAATATACAACAAATTTGTGCCTAAATACATGTAAATACAAATAATTTCTTGTCATACTTTCATTAAGACGCATTTGACACCATGAATAACTTTGTACACTGAATAATGTCATTTTATATGTTTGTAACACATTATATGTATGTATATTGTAAACTGTACCAGGAAGATGAATTTCCTTATTGAAAATTAAATGCTTTATCTCTCTTTAAATGCCATAATCAGCTCGTGCATAGGATAACAAACTTTTGGGGTTATAGTTCGTTTAACTATTTTTCCCCCCTACGGATCCCCACCGATGCCTTCCTGTCATAGTCATCAGTGAAAATAGTGATACGTTCGTTCATCCAATATTCAAGAATAATGTTGAGGGCGCATCGAAATAACATATGATGACTTTTCTACCTCTGATTTCGCATTAAATTTCTTCTTTTTGGACCATGATATGTTGGTATCTTTTGGATATATACTGAATTACTGTTACTGCTATCCTGTCAAACTGTTTTTAGCTGATTTCTACGTTACTGTGACATTCTACAAAGGATAACATATCTTGCTCATTTTCACTCGCAATGACTCGGAAATGGCACCAGTGATATACACTAATAAATATAAAGGAGAACCCGGATCATTTTCTTTTGCATACAAGCTACCAAGAGACATAACTATAGCAAGTATAAATTTTTCCTTTCGAGTTATATATGATTCGTTACTACTTTCTAATTCTGATGAAGTTGATGAGTCTACTTTACACAACAATTTGATCAAGATATATCCGAATTTAAACAGGGAAATTGGACGCCATTTTGCCCTTAAATTTTACAATGACGTCATCAAGGACAAAGGCAACATTAATGGTCATGATTGTTCACATTCTTCAGACCACAACGGAGAGGATTCCGAAGTTTCACGACGAAAAGAGGACAATGCTGTTGATCACAATAAATGTCCGCCCTCTCTAGTGCAAGACAAAGAGGATCCCAAAAATGTCGTCACAGACTCGGGGGCTTCGATACCAGTTGACGCGCATGAACGAAAGTCTACAAAAGATACGGACACTGTTAATCTCGCACAAATTGGGCTCAAGCAACAAATACGGGATTATAGACGGAGGCAATCATCTCGTTTCTATGACTACAAAAGAGCCCAGGCCGATACCCTCCTAATAGGCGACTCGATGTTACGTCACATTCAACCCCAGAAACTTTCACGATCTCGACGCATAGTATGCAAAACTCTTCCTGGAGCTCGTGTTGATGATATTGCTGACGAGACTGTAAGAATAGCTAATTCGAAACATGTCAGCGAAGTTATACTCCACATTGGTTCAAACAATCTCAATGATAATGATGCGGCTGAGATTGCTACGAAAATTGAAACAGCAGCAATATATGTTCTTGAAAGCTGCCCAACGGTTACCCGTATTTCAATCAGCGGTATTATTCAACGACGACATTATGCTGGTAAAACAACGACCGATGAACATGATGAAGTAAATGATCTACTATTCAGTATGGCAACTAAACATGAATGGAATTTCATTGACAACTCAAATATAAGCCCGATGTTTGATATCGGACAAGATGGAGTGCATCTTAATAAGCAAGGAGTTCGTGCCCTTGCAAGGAACATTATATCACATCTAAGAGGGGTCGACCACCGACACGATGACCAAGTCCCTCATCGGCAGCATACCCAGCGGAATAGCAACCATGATGCATTTGTCTTTGATATCGATAATTATCATGAAGAATTCCCGTTACCGAATGGAAACAGTCATTTTTCCAACAACATGATGAAGATATGCCAAACAACCACCATCTCCGTGAGTCTCGATGGGAGGCAGAGCAGTACTTCTCCGATTATGATGAAGCCCTCTATTGCCCAAGTCATTCTTATCGTGCACCTCGCGAATATAGTGGCTGTTATAACTGCGGAGAAAAGAACCACAAACGTAAGGTATGTCGCCATCCTGATAAACTGCAGTGCTTCAACTGTTATTTTTATGGTCATAAAGCAAAGTTTTGCCAAGCCCAGAATAACTTTTAACATCCGGGCAAGGAAGACCTAGCCGATAATGAGAACTTCGATAGTCCAGGACAAACAACTTTTACTAGGATTAACCTCAATGACTCTTATATTACCTCATTATCTAATTCGAAAGAACAGGATTATTGTATAAATGAAAGTGTTACAAAATCTAAATAATACTGATGTGACAACGAGTATCAGCTCGGTTTCATCGGTTCCAATGCTTTATGAAACAGAATATGACAAATGTAATGAGATACTTCTAAAACACAATGGATTGAAAATAGGACACCTAAATGTCAGAAGTTTATATGACAAAATCGAAGAATTACGGTATATGATACAAACACTTAAATTCGATATAATGTGTATTGGTGAAACTTGGTTAAATGCTTCCATAAGTGATAATGTTGTTTCTATTGAAGGATATGATATGATACGAAGGGATAGAGCTGATGGTCGTAGAGGCGGTGGTGTTATTATGTACATTAATAATAGTATAGATTATAATGACCGATCTGACCTTCAAACAGAAATACTTGAAGCGGTTTGGTTAGATTGTTCTCCTTCGAGCCGAGATAGATTGATAATAGGCTGTCTTTATAGACCTCCAGATGCTAATGTTGAATACTTTGAGAATATTTTAGATGTCTTAGAAAAAATAAGAAGAGAAGATAACGAACTAATTCTACTTGGTGACCTAAATATTGATTATATACCTGGTGATTCACTTCAAAACAATCCCATTAGTGATATTGAAAACTTATTTCTTCTTAAACAAATTGTAAATAAACCGACAAGAGTTACATTAAATACATCTAAATGTATTGACCATCATATCCTAAGTTCGATGCCACATAAGCATGTAGTATGTGACGTGGCTAAAATATCTTTAAGCGACCATTATCTAATATATACTTGTATTATTTTAAGAAGATATTCAAGGATCATCAAAGTAGACGTTTCCGTAATTATAAGAATTGTATGAGCAATTATTCGCTGATAAATTAAGGAATACAGACTGCTTTAATGTATCCAATTATTCTCAGGACATGTGGGTTAGCACAATGTGGGATAAGTGGAAAAGTAGTTTTTTAGCAATCTGCAATGAATTTGCTCCTTTGAAAGAAACCAGTTAAAAACACGAGTTAATCCTTGGATGCACCTGAAATTGTAAATTATTATATATAAGCGGGATTATCTAAAACATAAGTTTGATTTGTCTAGAAGTCAAGATACCTTGAATGATTATCGTAAAATAAGAAATTCCAATAACGACTTTGATAAGGAGAAGAAAAAAAGAATATTACAATGATATTATCAATAAGTACAAAAATGATTCTAAGAAACTTTGGAAGGAATTACAAGTAGTCACAGGAAAAAATAAGCACCAGAATAATACATGCGAGGTTGACTATGATGAAATCAATGAACATTTTGCTAATATTTGGACAGAATATCTCAAATACTTTCTCTAAAAAAGAACCTTTAAAGTGGGATCACCCTGATTGTCTATATATTTTTGATTTTAAGAATATTGAACCAAATAATATCCTGAAACATCTGTTGTCACTTGATGTAAACAGTAATATGGATATCTTAGACTTAGACACAAAGCTTTTAAGAATAGCAACTCCATATGTTTATGAATCATTAACTGTGATATATAATGCAATAGTTACTCTCAGGCACAATCCCTGATGATTGGAAATAGCGCGAACAACTCCTATCTATAAAGGTAAAGGGTGCAAAAAGGATGCAAATAATTACAGACCCATTTCAGTCGTAAGTCATGTGGCGAAAATTGTAGAGAAAGAAGTGCAAGCCCAACTTATAAGATATCTAAATGAACATGATATGATAAATGTCGACCAATCTGCTTTTCTACAAAACCATTCAACATTAACATGCCTCCATCGTCTAATGATGATTTTTATGAGGCTCTAAACGAAAAGGAAAAAGTTGCAGCTTGCTTTTTAGATATATCCAAATGTTTGATTGTATTGATTTTGATTTGTTATTGTTTAAGCTGAAAAAATATGGTGTTCGTGATAATAAATACAATGGTTCCGTAGTTATTTGTCAAGAAGAAAAACAAGCTGTGCAATTCAGGGCAAACTTTCTAAATATAAAGACCTTAAAATTGGGATTCCCAAGGTAGTATACTAGGACCCACATTGTTTTGATATTTATTAATGACATATCTGAGTATTTAACGAATGGGTCATGCAAAATTTTTGCAGACGACGTAGTCATTTATGTAACTGGTAAAACTTTATGATGTTAACTTACATTTACAATCGAATATGAATGAAATAAGAAAATGGTATTTAAATAATAGACTTCGTATCAACATAGACAAAACTAAAGTAATGTTACTGAAGTCTCGATTAGATGAGATTAATATTCTTATAGATGAACAGGATCGAGCAATGTAGAGTAATTAGATATCTTGGACTAATGATTGATGATCAACTGAAAGTGGGATGTTCATATAAATAACTTATGTAAATCAGTAGCATATAAAGTTCATTTTCTTTCGAAACTCAGTAAGACTTTAATTCTACTTTACTTAATATTTTGTATAAATTACTATGATTCAGCCATGTTATGATTATGCATGCTCAGTCTGGGGAAACTGTCCGGTCGTTTATAAAAGAAATCTCTGAGAACACAGAAACGAGCCGCTCGAATCGTTAAAAACAATTTTAATTACGAAGAAACCAGTGGAATCAATTTAATGAAAGAATTATCTTGGCCGAATATTGAACAAAGACGTGATTATTTCCTAGCTACACTGATGTATAAATGTATAAATGGCCTAGCCCCGTTAAGACTTTGTAACGAAATTGAAATGTACTTTGATCGACATAATTTTAACACTAGGAACGCAAACTCTCTTAATGTGATTGTCCCAAAGCCGAACCATAATTATTATAAGCAAACATTAGATATGCTGGAGCAAAAAATCTGGAACCAACTACCCACTGACCTTCAGAATGCAACATCACTGAACATGTTTAAATCTAAATACAAACAATTATACCTCAAGTTCTAATCTGTTACAGTTCCATACTAAAATAATAATATTTTGCTCTAAAAGATATTTCCCTTCTCAGTCTATTGTATACCTATATTTATTTTTGTAATACGTTGACGTTATTTTAATTTTCTCTCGTCAACTTATGACTGATATATATGCGGATCTACCTATGTAATAAGCAATGATGTAAATATTTTTGTAATAATTTAGTAATATGCATTGTTGTTATACCTAATTGGCTTCTCCTAAACATTAATTTTATTTAGTTGATTTTATACTATTGTAGATAATGCTGTGTGTATATATATGATCATTTTTATTACCAGGACCAAGTGTAAAACAGCTCTTTACATTGTTAAATCTGATCTTGTTATCCTGTTTAAATATATTTGAATAAATAAAAAAAATAAAAAATACAAACAAAGAAATACATAAGAAATGATAAAATAGAAGATGAAATAAGGATAAAACATTTAAAAATGTTACTAAACGTAAGAGTCTGTTTCTGTGTGACTGAAGAATTATTTTCCTACATAGGCGTAGGAAAGATGTCAAAACATCAGTCAACAAAAAAATTAAGTTTTGCGAGCAGCGCTTTTTGTTTTTAAAAACTAAATTGAACGAACCTAGCGAATCCCCAATTTCGCTTTATTCGCAAGAGTTTATCGAGAAAAATTTCTAAAAGATTGGGCCTTCATCTGATATGCACCAACAGTATTTCTTTATTATTATGTATTGGGCTATAAAAGAAAGCGTTTCATGTTTTCCGTTGTATATACGCTTAGTTGACTCTAGCTTTTGTGGCGGATGTTGGTTAGTACCGATTTTTTTTTTCTAGCTCCATATATAGGGTTCATATCCTCTATTTGCATATACATAAAAGTTATCGTGTGATACATAAAAGTCATCAAACATGTGAGTCTTAGTGTGACGAACTTCTTTTGATCTAATCAAACATTGATTTTGTAGCCGTTTTCATAGTAGGGTAAAGGTACGAAAATACACCAGCGGGGTTCTGTACCCTATTGGAAGAAGGTATTGGGGGAAGAGGGAATTCATCAACGAATAATATGGAACCGCAGCCCCCTGTGTTATCATCGGTTCAGAGGTCTGGTGACTGCTACGAGATCGAGTGGGGGGATGGGTTTGTGGGTCGATACCCCTATGTGTTTCTCCGTGATAACTGCCGATGCCCTGCTTGGTTTTACCCGAGCGCTTTGCAAAGAATCGAACCAGTCTGTAAGATCGATGTCGACATTGAACCCCTTGATGACGAGATCATTGACCAGGGACGACAACTCAAAGTAGGTATAACCTCAGTCTGAGACGATCACAGTGACAGCTTTCACTTTAGTTTATTCCATATTTTCAGTCACAAACAATAGGCCCCTATTAACAAAAAAAAATGTCATATAATTTACAATATGTTGAAGAAGTTGTGGCTATACAGAATGAGTCAGAAAAAAAATCCCGCCTCTTTGAAGTTGTCTTGTTTGAAGTAAAAAGATTTTAATCGTGGGATTCATGGTACATTTTGGTGGAATCTTCCTCCCAGCATTAATTTTGTTGATATACCTTTCTCTTGGATCTTGCACACATGACAGAGTAACAGACAATCTTCAGGAGGCTGCAAAATCTGAATTGTGCCAAGTGTATATGGATAAAGGTTTAAATAAAATGTTGAGAGAATAAGGCGTCGGCTGAAAACCAGAAGGGCGCTATTATAGATCAAAGATGTTCCGTTGAGAACCAGAAGGGCGCTATTACCATTGACTCTGTACAACAATAGCGCCCTTCTGGTTATCAACGGAACATTTTTAAGATGTAATAACGCCTTTCAATTTTTATTTGTGATTTTTTTTTTTTTTTTTTTTTTTTTTTTGGGGAGGGGGTTTAGATTTATAAGCACACAGGCTTGTAATTTATGGTACTGTCTTTTTTTTTTACAAGTAGATAGGACCTGGCCCTATGGATGTACCCAGTGAATTTCATGCTCAGAATGGCTGGTCATCTGAATCGCGATTCGATAAGGACGACTGTTGATCCGGTAAGAAACTCATACCTGAAGGCCTGGGGATCAGATATGATCAAATCAGAAAACTACAAAAAGTTCGACTTCAAAGAATGTAAGTAAGTCGGCTGGGTTGCCTGTTTTTACAGTAATTCACATTCGTGCTATTAGGTAGTGTGGTCAATTCTCGGCTTATCTGCTTATAAGACGCAAGGTTTACTAAACATATATGTCAGATTTTATGCATACTTTTTCCTGACGACATATGGTAACTAAGGTATTCCAAACAACCTGTAATAAAGCGAATGAAATACATACATGGAAATCCGGTTGACATACACATTGAGTTGTTGCTATGTCGGGCAAGGCCTCAGACAGCTTTCAGATTGTCCAAAAAAAAAACTTTGTTAAAAAACGAGAACTATGCATAAAAGTTTGAATATGTGGAGTAAAACTGGTATATCTGTCAGATTTGGCCTACAATTTGGTCTACGCTAACAATTTGGTAGCTGTGGGTATAGATAAATTGCGCAATGTTGTCTAAAGCGGTTACAGCCCGATAGTCGCCCGCGGGTACCGGTTAGTCCGCGGGTCCGAAGTCCGCGGCGTCCTGATAGTCCGCGGTTCGATAGTCCGCGGTCCGATAGTCCGGCGAGGGGGGGGGGGGGTGGTGATGGTTTGTTAATGCTGCATGGTTTGTTAGTCCCCGAGCAATGGAAAAAAGGTTTCGTTAGTCGCGAAAACTACGAAACCTTTTCTACTTTTCGGACTAACGAACCTTTTTTCCATCTGTCGGACTAACGAACGCCTTTTCCCATTTTTCGGAAACTAACCACCCTTATTTTTCCAATTGTTCCGACTATCCGAACACCACGTATTTTTCTCATTTTTCGGACTATACGAACTCTTTTTGCTAACATTTTTGGACTTATCCGATTTTCGGAATAACGAAGGCCTGTTTAACTATTTTTCGGAATAACGAACCTTCAGAGTAACACAACCATACAACCCGCCCCCCCCCCGCCCGCCCGCGACTATCGAACCGCGGACTATCGGACCCGCGGACTATCGGACCCGCGGACTATCGGACCTGCGGACTATAGGACCCGCGGACTATCGGACCCGCGGACTTTCGGGATGACCCCTGTCTAACAGCCAAATAGTCTAATTGGAATAATTATAATGGGATTCAAAAATAAATACGATCGTGTTTCGCGGTCGTTATATTTATGCTAAAGACAAAACATATTCCGCAAAAAAAAAAAAAGGGAAAAAAAGGTTGACCATTACGCCACTGGCGGCCATGGAGTGCTAAGCTAACTAGACACACATGATTCTACATGCATGGCATACTGGTCCATTTTCTCTTTACTTGCTTTTTATGTTTACAGTATTTTTCACCAGACTTTTGCTGAATTCATAGGAGGTTATTGTCCTCACACTGAAGCATAATTCACAGCGGGTTCTAATAAATAGTTAGCCTAGGTGTTCATTCATGCGCGATCTCACTTTGAAATACCATATCTATCACCCTTTCTCGTATGCCAATACATTATAAAGACCTTAAAGGGAAATCCTACCCAAGGAGAGAATCAAACTCTTATTGGAAAGAGTAAATAAGAGGAGCAATTCGACAAAACTTCATTAAAATCAGTTATAAAACAGGGTTTGTTAAGTCTCGCTTTACTTTTATGGGGATCCACAAATTGGCAAATAGTTTCCAGCTTTCTGATTTTGTAGACTGCTCTACATTTATTTTGTTCCCCATATTTTTTACATTTCCCTCTTTTATTCTTAATCGTCTCCTTCTGGCATTGACATAGGTGGTTGAAATAGATTTTCCCATTGCAAATATTAAGCCCAGAAGGGGGAAATATAATGGGAGAGATATGAAGATATATATACACATGGAGCGTTGACCACAAATCAGACAGTTTTAAACAATCCTAACTTGAGGATCCTGATATCGTACTATATAGAGGACAACAAAACTTATTTTTAAATATCGTGAGCGAAGTGTAGCGACTTCTAACGATTTTGGGCAACATTCTGGCTAATCTCTGAGAAAGAAAATTCTTATTTATTCTCAAAATAAAAAAGATGGCGAAAATTGCTGAGATAGAATATTTGTTTTTGACATCCTTGCTGATGTCCCATTGCAAAATGTCCATTAGGTCCATAATCCAATAAACCTCGAAAACCTTTCAACTTCAAAGTAAAAATTTCTCTCGGAATTGCAACTTTTGAGACAGCATCTGCCCTATAACCTTGCTTAGTTTAATGAGTCAGTTCAATAATATGGTCAAGTACACCTATACTCGATCTCCAAATTGCCTCCTCTTTTTCACGTATATCTCCTTAATAAGGCATTAGGCATGTTAGGGCTTACCCTCTCTACCGATTCCTTCGGAGAGGACTTAGCAGCGTTGCCAGCCGTACGATAATTATCGTATTTGTACGATAATTTGACCCTCTGTACGATGTACGATCAATAATTGCAAAAAAGGGCAAATGTACGATAACTTTACATATTTCACCAGAAACCAATAATCTATAGGCAAATTCTGTGAAAACTGGCCTATAAACCACAAATTCCTTTGCCCCCACACCCCCGCCCATAAATTTATGGAAGAGTCCATCGTGATCCGCAAATGTTAAAACGCGTATTTCGATTCAAGGTTCTGGGGCTCTTCTGCAATTGCCCGACTTGAAGGTAAATCTCATCACCCAAATAGGGGTGGATTTTCTGCAAATTGCTATGGAATCTTGCATGTACGATAATTTTTGCCCAAAAACGATAATTTTGAGGCTTTGATACGATAATCTGACTTCTTGGACCTGGCAACACTGGGACTTAGGACTGTAGGTCACTGCTAACTGACTTACGTGCGTCCTTTCAGGGTGGCGTTTCACCAGGTCGTTCGTAAAGTTACGAATGACTTTACTGACGACTAAAACATGTTCTCGGTTGCTACAATAATCACATTTAATAATAATGATAATAATAATTTCATTTATATAGCGCTTCATACTGGTGTTTCTAAGCACTCTGTTGTTCAGGTTAAAGCTCATGTATAGTTTTGGGAGAGCATATTTTTTGTTTTACTTCCATAGCAGAATAATATGAATTAATACCTCAAATAACCTCTGTGTACAAAATGATTTGTTATAAAATCCACTCCAAGACCTTAATTTAGCAACAAAACTGTGTAAATTGATCTGTTGACGGGCCATGCCTAAACAGGATGACACTGGGGAGATCGCAACGTGCAGTGGCTTGTGTGCAAAGTATATGCTATTGATACATAGACTGATACACACAGAATGCACCCACGCCAAACCAGTCAGCAGTGGTGTGGTGCCCAGAGTTCTGGGATGAGAGTGAAGGAAGTATGGCTCATTTGGTGAAAATCTCCCACTGTTTATATGCTAATTATAACAATATCATGAAAGACATGCATGGTACATGGTTAATTACTTGCCCATGTAATTGATATGTCATTGGACAAATAATGAAGGACAAGTTGAGTAAGTTTTTAAAAATGCAATTTTATCTACCACAACACTATCCTTGGGCTTTAACTTAGCTAATAACAGATTTAAATCTACACAAATTTATATAACATTATAAATAAACTCAGTGAAAATAATATACAAGGGCCGCGGAGCGTTTTTGAAAGTGGAGGGCTGAGCCGAAAGTGGGGGGGGGGGGCTGAACAGGCCTAAAAATCACAAAGGTATGGTCATTTTTGCGTTTTTGTTACTCGTTGGCTGAAAAAAGTGGGGGGGGGGCTGCAGCCCCCCCCCCCCCAGCCCCGGCCCGCGGCCCCTGATATATACTACTTTTCAAATCGTTCACACAAGAACGGATCACCATATCATTTGTCTGTCATAGTCTCGTGGTCATATCACTCGACTGAGAAAAAAGGACGCGTGGGTTCCAAACCCCAATATGCACTTCGCCCTAGGTCATGGCGTTGTTCTACAATGCTCCTCCCACCCAGGTGTAACATGGGTACCCGAATGTTTGGCGCTATACATATTGGCCGCTCAGCCTATGGACCGGGTAATAATGTGTAAAACATTCTTTGTAAAGCGCCATGAGCGTCATGCATGACGGACCTGAACCCTATATAGAAGCCACCGTTATTATTAATTATTATCCATACAGAGGGTTTTGAAAGGCAAATACAAGTGTTATTTTGTTGATGCACTTCATAAACTTGACCTACTTTACAAAGTTCGTTAAACTCGCCCAATATCTTGGCCTCATGCCAATATCGAAAAAATATTGCGGCAGCAAAGAGGGAATCCCCAAATTGAAAGTGAGATTGTAACCAGAGAGATCAATATTTTGTATTGTTTTTGGGGAGACCAAATAATTTTTTTTAGGGGATTGGGGACGGTTTTATTTTTTTTTTTGGGGGGGGGGCAAATTTTTTTTTGGGGGGGGGCCGAATTTTTTATTTTTTTTTTTTTTTGGGGGGGGGGCCAATTTTTATTTATTTTTCCCAAATCAAGCAAAATTAGGGGGCTCTTTTTTTAGGGGGCAATTTTTTTTTGGGGGGGAGCCAAACAATTTTTTTTTTGGGGGGGGGAACATTTATTTTTTTTTTTTTCTTTCAGAATTGCACATGAAAGAGCTTGATTCCAAAAGGCGCTAAATCCACTTTTGACCAAAATGGATTTTATAGGTTCATAAGTGCATCTTAGGCATGGGAATCAAATGCCAGATATATTGGATAAAAAAATATTTTTTGGAATTTGTTGAAAAAAATTGGTCACATAATGAAGTTTTATTCCAAAAGGAGCTAATATCAAACGGTTTTATCCAAAAGGCGCTAAATCCACGTATGGTCATTTAGGATTTGTTTATTTAACACACTTTACCTAACAAAATACAATTAAGATTTTTAGCACATGTTGTGGCTAACCAGCCTCCATCATCCGTGAAAATTTTTTAGATTATTAGATATTTTTTCATAATTTATGAATATTTTTGGACTTAGCTCTTTTTGGAATAAAAATCGAAAATCCCGGTCTTGAAAAAGATAAGATATAAAAAAAAAAAAAAAAAATATTTTCAAATAATTTAACATCGAAAAGTTTGTATCTATACTCTGGTAGCAATATTCATGGTGTTTCGTTTTGAATTTCATTTATTTATAGGCTTTAAATCTAAAAAATTGGCATCTGACGGAGGTTTATCCAAAAGGCGCTAATCCATGGGAATTGAAATTAATAACAATTTCTTAAAAATTTGAAATTGATAGCTAGATTTTTAAAAACGTGGATTTAATTATTCGAATACGATAGCTTTATCATATATATCAAAAATAAACTTACAATGGAATAAGATAAAATGGTAAATTAAAAAATCTTGATTTACTCTAAAACACTAAAAGTGGATTAGCGCCTTTTGGAATCAAACTCTTCAAATATAGAATCGTAATCCAGAAAAAAATGTGGGGGTGGGGGTTTAGAATCTAAATGAATTAAAAATTATGATAAAAATTGGGGGGAGGGGCCTATTTGTAAATCCTCTGTATAGATAATAATGATAATATTAGATGTCTATTTTCGGTCAATACAAGGATATTTGAAACTCGCTTTTCAAATTTGGACTCGTCTTCGACTCGTCCAATATTTGTTCAAAGCTCGTCCAATATTCCTTGTATCAACCTCAAGGCCATCCAATATTCTATAATTAACTGAACGTTTTAGTGCAACACCACCCAGGAGCCGTAAGTATGGTAAGGTGGAGTAAATATTTAATCGATGAGCAGTCTAGTTGTTAATTGCTTGACCTTGATCACAGGAGCGCCAAAGGAAGAATTAGTTGTTTTTTTTTTATTTGCCAACATTTTTATTTTATATCAAAGGTTCAAATTCTAGGGTCACGTGAATTTTCCCTTTAATCATCAAATTGCCCCTTCTTTTGCCATTATTAGGTAATGGAGGACTCTAAAACTCTGCAGGACTGGCTGAGCAGTCTGGTTGTAAGTGGTCTGACCTTGATCACAGGAGCCCCAAAGGAAGAAGGTGTTGTGCAGGATATTGGAAAGAGAGTGGGATACCTGAGGAACACCATGTATGGGTATGTAGAACAGGCGCGGATCCTAGAAAACCGAATTGAATGCATTTCTCGGGCCCAATTGTCTGGGGACAAAAGCGGCTCAATTGTGTTTACGCATGGGCCAGGTAAATTCATTGTATGACGTCGGTCTGCGTCCGCTACTGTAGGACATGTATCAGTCAAGAATCATGTCAGATTGAGTGGATCTTTAGTATGGTTTCTCGAAATATGCGACATAGGAAAGTTCAAGTTCAACAATTGTTGTTGTTACCTCTTTCTCTCTCTCTCTCTCTCTCGCATTAAAACGACTCTTGGACGTTACAAATTTGCACTTCGCAAAACGTTCGTGTACCGGTGAAAATCCCCGTCAGATGTTGATATTTAATGTGTTTGCCCAGTACCAGAGTGGTAAACTATTTCGATGTCATAATTCTCGGATGATTATAAGATCGTTTAACCACTTGGCTGCGGACCACGTAATAATACCTGCTAATAATAATACCACGTGCTCATGCTATTGTCTGAGCTTTGTCTGTCGGGTGTCACCAGCGCCACCGCTGGTCATACTCGTACTGTGCAATTAGGACCATGCAGCAGTCAAGTGGTTAAGTATCATATAAGGCCTTAAGCAATTATCTTGTAAGTTTGCTCCTAAAATAATCATAATTAATCTTTCATTTATTTTGTGTTTTTTTTCTTCATAATTTCAGACAAACGTTCAAGGTTGTGTCGATGGCGTCCTCTAATAATGTGGCTTATACGAGCAAAGACCTGTTTCTTCACACTGACCTTACAAGCTGTGATCATCCACCTGATGTAAGCCCAGAATAAGTATTCCTTTTTCTAGAATAAAAATTTTATCGAGGTTTTTGTAGAACTGCAATGTTTCTCGCTCCAGAGGTCGTTTCTTTCCAGGCGCTTTAATCTATATACATAAAGACATGTAAAGGTGGTATATCACGTCTTGGAGACGTCTCAGAGAAGTCTCAGAGAAGTTTTGACGGAAAGACGGACAATCTCATAAATATGAACTACTTGTTCGATATTCTAGGGACTCATGAAACGTCGCGAAGACTCAGGAGACGTCCCCGAGAAGTCTCCGAGAGGAGAACATCTCATAACATTTTAGATTTTTCCCGCGACTCATGAGACGTCATGGAGACCATCTGTTTCTGAGACGTCTCCGCGATCAGTCTCGATCTCAGACCTGTCTCAAACTCGTCTTAAACCCGTCTCAAACCCGTCTCGTGGCAAGAGGGACACCACAAAAAAATGAAATATGTACTTGAGTTCGTTGAACTCGCCCAATATCTTGGCCTCACTGCCCAATATCGAACAAAATATTGCGGCAGGCAAGAGGGGGAATCCCCAAATTGAAAGTGAGATGTAACCAGAGAGATTAATATTTTTGTATTGTTTTTTTGGGAGACCAAATAAATTTTTATAGGGGATGGGGACGGTTTTATTTTTTTGGGGGAGGCGGGGCAAATTTTTTTTTGGGGGGGACCGAATTTTTTATTGGTTTTTTTTTTTTTTTTGGGGGGGGGGCCAAATTTTATTTATTTTTCCCAAAATCAAGCAAAATTAGGGGGGCTCTTTTTTTAGAGGGGGCAATTTTTTGTGTTTGGGCGGGGGGCAGCCCAGAACAAATTGTTTTGGGGGGGAACATTTTTTTATTTTTCTTCTTTTTTCTTTCCAGAATTGCCCAATATAGAATCGTAATCACAGAAAAAAATATTAGTGCGAAAGGTGGGGTTTAGAATCCCTAAATGAATAAAAAAAAAATATGATAAAAACATGTGGGTAGGGGGGGCTATTTGTAAAATTTCGTCTAATATAATTAATAATGAAATATTTAGATTGTTCCTATTTTCCGGTCAATACAAGGAATATATTGAACTCGCTTTTCAATAAATTTATATAAATTCATAGTCTCGTGGTCATATCACTCGACTGAGAAAGAAAGGACCGTGGGTTCAAACCCCAATATGACACTTACGCCCTAGGTCATGGGCGTTTTGTCTACAATGCTCCTCCCCACCCAGGTGTAAATGGGTACCCGAAATGTTTGAGCGCTATACATATTTGGCCGCTCAGCTATGACCGGGGTAATAATGTGTAAAACATTCTTTGTAAAGCGCCATGAGCGTCATGCATGACGGACCTGAACCCTATATAAGAAGCCACCGTTATTATTAATTATTATCCATACAGAGGGTTTTGAAAGGCCAAATACAAGTGTTATTTTGTTGATGCACTTCATAAACTTGACCTACTTTACAAAGTT
>CALNVZ010003426.1:5676229-5755662 GCA_940671915.1 Paracentrotus lividus | reverse complement strand
GAGTAGAGCCAAAATGTTACTCAGAAAAGAGTAACTTTTAGTCATCTATGTTTATTTCCTAGCGTTCGAGAAGGAGTAATGAACCATTAGTATAGAGCTAATCATTTTTCTTTTGCGAGTTACCTTCTTTTACTAAGCATTGTTTAGGAGACGTAAACAAAATTGTACTCACGTTGGTTCGAGGGTAAAGAAGCATGTAGTTTACTCATTTTCTTGCGAGTTACCTGTTTACTGTTTAAGAGTAAAAGCAGAAATTTATTCCGTTGGGACTAAAGCATAAATTTATGTTTAGCATCGATTTTCTTGCGCGTTATCTTTTTACTAGCTTCTGTTAAGCGTAACAAAATTTTTACTCCGTTGGGAGTAAAGCATTTAGTTTACACTATCATTTGCTTAGCGAGTTAAAGCCATTTTTTTATCTCTGTTAAGAGTAAAGCAAAATTTTACTCCGCTTGGGACTAAAGCATGAATATGTTTACTCGTCATTTTCTTGCGCGTTATTCTTACCAGGTTAAGCGTAAACAAAATGGTAACTGGCCGTTGGGAGTAAAGCAATTAGTTTTACTCATTTTCTTGCGAGTGTCCAGATTTTTTTTTTACAGTGTAAGAGTACATATTTATTTTTTCTTGTGAGTGTGCCTCTTGCTCACGAGACGGTTTGAGACGGGTTTAAAGCAGAGGTTGAGAAGACGTCGGTGAGATCGAGAGGACTTTGATCGCGGAGACGTCGGTCAGAAACAGGATGGGCATCCATTGACGTCTCATGAGTCGCGGGGAAAATCTATAAAATGGTGTATGAGATGTTCTCCACTCTCGGAGACTTGGTCGGGGGGTGACGTCTCACTGAGGTCTTCGCGACGTTTCATGAGTCCTAGAATAATCGAAAATAGATTCATATTTATAGGAGATGTCCAGTTCATATTGAAGTCTGAACGACCAAAGTACTCTCATGAAGAGAACTTCTCTGAGGTCTCAAGACAGTGATATCCACGTGGCGTTACAATGGGTTTGTTAGTATAGTAGATTAAAGCGCCTCTGAAAGAAAGCGAGCACGTCGGTGGAGCGAAGAAACATTGCAGTTCCTACAAATAGACACATTCCGAGATAAACACTCTTTTAATTCTAGAAGAGATACTTATTTCTGCCGGCTTAAACACAATCAGTGGATGAATGGCCTATGTACTACGCGATGGTATGTTGATAGATTTACATGAGTCTACTTGCTTCGTTTCTAGTTGAGTCCGTACATTATATTAGAGGAGCACCATCTGAAGATCACATATCAGTCCGTTATTGTCATGTGAAGATTTATAATAAGGAGAATAAAAAATACACACTCATACATAATTAAAATGAAGAGCAGATTTATATTAGGTGATATATTCTTAGACAGGACTTCGGAAAGATAAATCTGTCTTGTAGGCCTTATATGGATACTCTAACGGACTATGATGATCTGGTCATGGTCCTAATTGCAACAGTACGAGTATGACCAGCGGTGGCGTGGTGACACCGCGACAGACAAAGCTCAGACAATAGCATGGAAGCACCAGGTGGTTATTTAATTTATCCAGCTGTGTATTATTACGCTGGTCTGCAGCCTAGAGTGGATTATATACGTTCTGTATAATCATCGCATGCAGAATGATGATACATAATCGAATATAACCGTTTTTATCCACATCTCTTGGTACTTTATAATAGAGAGATAACACATAAATATTCAACATGCTGAACGGGGATTTTCAACCGGTACACGAACGATTTTGCCGAAGTTGCAAATTTGTAACGTCCATAAGATGTCTCGTTTAGGGAATTGTGCTGAGGAGAGGAGGAGAGTGAGTATTGTCAGTAAAAGAGGTAACAACCAATCAAATTGTTTGATATCTTGAACTTTCGCGGCGCTATCGTCGTATATTTTCGAGAGAAGCCCATACTATTAATAGAGGCCTACTCTATATGACATGCATCTTTGTATCTTGATACACTGTCCTTTACAGTTATGTCCGGATCGCAGATCCGATCAGTCATATGCGATTGAGAATTATACCATGGCCCAATATGCGGTAAGACATATGTCATATTTGAGATTTACCGCTCTGCTCCAAGACACAATGTGGGACACCGCGGAGTATATTTTGTCTCATCAATTTCGGTTTCTCTTCTCTCTTTAAGGATCTGCGCTCTCTGTTTCTACTTCTCATTGGACCCATACTCATTGGTGTTCATTCAAGTGGCCTTTTCGCCACTCTCTTTTTCCTCAATATGTTTCTTGCTACAATCACCTCTTCTTTCTCTTTGGTGCATTCCTCCGTGAAATCAATGTGTAAGGGGGACGCACTTTACTAACCAGACTCTGCTTCACGCATAGCTCCAGTGGGCTGGTGCAGAGTTTGGTAGAGTCGCTCTCATTACCCTAATTAATGCGCAAGAGAAGGGGCAGTTATGACCATGGATTACCAAGGGAAATATCCAAGGTGATGAACCGGGCGTGAGATTTATTATGACGCTCTTTGATATAGGGAAGTGAATATGATAAAAGTTGGTTTGTCTCGAAATTAGAGGAATAATTTAAAACAAGCTATAAAGTTCTTCCTTTGGCGGCTCGCTTAGGTGATCGGACAGGAGGTCAAGGGATTAACACCCTAGACTGCTCATCGATGTAAAATAATTCTAGCTCTCGCACCATTTAGCCGCGGGTATACTTACGGCGGGCCTGGTGTGGATAGAGTTCTCAGCCTACGAAAACGCTCTGGGTAGATTAATTATAGAATATTGGATCGGCCTTCATGAAAAGAGCTGATATACAAGAGGACGTTTGGAGCCGCAGCTATTGATAACTAAAATTTGGCAGGAGATTCCCGAGTAAAGAAACAGAGGTTCTCATATTGTTGAAACACGTGAGTTCCTCAATTATATCCTTGTATTTTGACCATGGGAGAGAGAATCAGGACATCGTATATTATCATTACCTCATCTAACTTAGTTCAGATGGATCTTTTTTATCAGAGGATGAGCCCGTACCCCCGATCATATTTCTCATTATGTCATATGACATTTTGTTTTAATTCATTTGAGGAGGTCATAACCTCTCAGAGGAGTCCCACATTTTGGTTCCTTAGGAATTTACGATACTATACTATATGAGAGTTGTGATTCTCTCCAACAATGCGTCTACAATTCGCTTTTAGTGTTTGAGTAAATCATATGTTTATTTCACATTTACCATTTTATCTAATCCATTGTAAGGTTTATTTTGATATATATGAAAACGCTATGTATTCGTATAATTAAATCACGTTTTAAAAAATCTAGCTATCAACATTTTCAATTTTTTTAAAAGAAATTGTTTTATACACCTCTTCAATTCCCGAACTAGGTTAGCGCCTATTTGGAATAAAACAACCTCGTCTCATGATGCAATTTAGTGTCGTGGAGACTTATAAAGACCTGGAATAAATAGATTGAACCACTTGTCGCGGAGGAGATACTCCGGCGAAACTACATGAATATTGCTACCAAGAGTATAGAGATATCAGACTTTTCTGATGGTTTAAATTTTGAAAATATTTTTTTGTGATGTTTTTGTGGTTGGTGTGGTTTAAGGTATCTGTCGGTGTTATATATTCGCGAAAGACCACCCGGGATTTCTCGTATGTTTTTCTGAGGATTACGCACAAGGAGCTAAGTCCCAAAAATATTCGAGGAGGAGATATGAAAAATATTCTAATAATCTAAAAATTTTGCACGATGATGGAGGCTGGTAGCCACAACATGTGCTAAAAGATCTAATTGTATTGTTGTGGTGAGGTGGCAAAGTGGTTAATAAACAAATCCGCTCTCTTTATACTATGGCAGCCATGAGGTAGGTGTGTAGGTGTTAAGCTCGTCGAATGTTTGGGGAAGGAAAGGAGTCCAGTTTATTTGGATTTAGCTCCTTTTGAAGAATAAAACTTTACATATTTGTCGAGCCAATTTTTTCAAAACTTCCCAGCACTAATATTTTTTTATCCAATATACTGCATTTGATTCCCTAGATCCCGTCAATAAAAATGCTAAGCAATGCCTATCTTAATGGGATAGGCACATACTAACAAATGTGGTCAAAGTGTGGGATTTCCATGGTCGCCTTCTCTGGGATGGGAAGTTCTTCATTTGCGTTGTCTTGAGATAGAGAAATAAAAAAATAAATTTAAACTGTTGTCCCACGCCCTGACGTTTTTTATGAAATTATTCCGATCTATAAAATACCCCCACCAAACAAAAAAAATTTGTTTATGGCTCCCGCCCACCAAAAAAAAAAATTTGCTCCCCAAATGAGCGAGATAAATAAAAGAAAGTCCCCCTAATTTTGTCTTGAAGTTTTGAGAAATAATAAAATAAAAATATTATTGGCCCCCCCCAAAAAAAAAAAATAAATAAAAAAATTCGGCCCGCCCCCCAAAAAAAAATTTGCCCGCCCCAAAAAAAAAATAGAACCGTCCCCAATCACACCTACTAATAAAAAATTTATTTCGATCTCCTCCCCCAAAAAACAATACAAACAATATTGATTCTTCCCTCTGGTTACTCCTCACTTTCAATTTGGGGATTCCCCCTCTTGCGCGCTCGCCCTTAAATCCTAAAATGTATTATTTTCGATATGGTGGGCAGAGTGAGAGCCATAGATATGTAGAGGCGAGTATTGTAAGCGGAGAATTTGTCTTGTAAAGTAGGTCGGTTTATCGATTAATGTGTTGTCTGGCAACAAAATAACACTTTGTATTTGGCCTATAGTCAAATACCCACTACATGTTATTGCGATAACAGTTTAAGGTATAAATAATGACGGGATGGCTTCTTATATAGGGTTCAGGTCGCAAGTCACATGCATGACGCTTGTACATGGCGCTTTGCACAAAGAGTATGTTTGTACACTCTTATCTCTCTAATTACCCTGACTCAGACTTGGTCTTATCACAATAGCTTAGGCGGCCAAATATGTATATAGAGAGCGTCTCATACATAATGTTCGGGTACGCCCATTTAACACCCTGTGTGGGGAGGGGAGCAAATTGCTACGCACCAAAACGTGTCTAGCCTCAATAGACCATTATTTACGCGGAGCGTGGAAGTGTCATATTGGGGTTTGACCCACCGCATCGGATCACTTAATTCATAGGTATCAATCAGGGTATCGCGACAAGTTGTTATATTATTGAACCTGGGACGAGACTTTAAGAGGTGACAGACTAAATTGATGGTTGATTTGACGCGTCTCTGTTGAGGGGGCTGAAGGCGAAGTTGAAAGGTAAGTTGTAATAGGATTATGGGATCAGCGGCGCCGACGGAGGCCGGGAGGCTGAGCGGGAGGGGGCCGTGGCGGTGGGGAGGCCTGCAGCCCCCCCTCATTTCTGCTCTACTTTTTTTTCTCTATGTCTCATATATATATTTGATGTATCAAAACGTTTTTATTTTTTGTCAATAAGGACGCAAACCTTTTGGTGATTTCTTAGCGGAGACTGTTCAGGCCCCCCCCCCTCCCAACTTCGGCTCAGCCCGCTCCCACTTTCAAACAACGCTGCCGCGGCCCCTGTATATTATTTTTTCATGAGTTTATTTATTAATGATATAAATAATATTGTGATAGAATTTTACAAATCTGTATTAATTAAGCTAAGTAAAGCCCCAAGATAGTGTAGTTCGTGCGTTCTAGGAGTATTAATGATAGTTCGCATTTTTTTACAAAACTTACTCAACCTTGCTCCTTATAGTTGTTCCAATGAACCACTCTCAAAACAGTGCGGCCAGCTAAGGATAAGTGACACCTACTGTGGACCATGTACCATGCATGCTCTTTTCATGATATTGTTATATCATTAGCTAATAAACAATGAGGGGAGAGTTTTCACCACAATCGAGAGGCCATAGACTTGCCTTCACTCTCAGTGCCCAATACTCCTGGCATTTTGAGCCACACCACTGACTGAGACTGGTTTGGCGTGGGATTCAATTCTGTGTGTATGCATGTCTATTGCTATCCAAATAGCATTTGAATACTTCTGCACCACGAAGCCACTGTCAACGTTTGCCGATACTCTCCCAAGTGTCATCTTTTAAGGGCATGGACCACGTCAACAAGATCAATTTCTAACCCCATTTTTGTTGGCTAAATTAAAGGCTCTTGCCCGAGATGGATTCTTATATAGACACAAGTTGCAATTTTGTGACACAAGAGTTATTTAGGTATTATATTCATACTTATTCTGCCTTGGAAGTAAAACAACAAATATATGTGATGCTCCCCAAACACTATACAGTGAGCTCTTAAACGCTTGAAACAACAGAGTTGCTTAAGATAACAACCAGTATGAACGGCGGCATAAATATAAATGAACCATTAATTATTAGGGTGCATACTATTATTAAATGCTGATTATTGTAGACCCAACGAGAACGATGTATTTAGTCGTATCAGTAAAGTCTTCGTAACTTTACGGAACGACCTGGGTGAAACGCCACCCTGAAAAGGAACGCACGTTAAGGTCAGTTAGCAGTGACCTACAGATCCTAAGGTCCCAGTGTGCCCAGGTCCCCACAGAAGTCAGGATGAGTAATATTTTTTACTCAATTTCACGCGAGTTACCTTTTTGCTCAGTATTGGGTAAGATTTTACTCATTTTTTTTTACAGTGTAGGGCCTATACAGGCCGTAAGCTTACCATTCTGGTAAAATAAATTGGCTTATTACCCAGCAGGAAGAAACTCTTCCTGATTAAATGACCATCGAAGAATGGTCGGATAAGCTTGCGGCAAAGGCCAGGATAACATGATAGTATATAATAGTGCAGTTGAGTCAATTTCATACAGAAATTTAGCAAATATACAAGACATCATCATCAGTGCATTTAATGTCCGTTTTTCCCACTTTTTGGGGTTTGACGTACAGTTCATTTCCTCGATGGCTCTCCTCCATGCTGTCCTGTCGTGTGGGTAAATGTGGGTAGTGTTTGACGCTTTTCTGTCCTCTTTGATAGTTTCCCCCATGTCTTACGAGGTCTCCGTTTTTCCCACTTTGTGGGGTTGGACAGTACATTTCCTTGATGGCTCTCCTCCATACTGTCCAATGCTGTCCTGTCGTTTGGGTAAATGTGGGTAGTGTTTGACGCTTTTCTGTCCTCTTTGATAGTTTCCCCCATGTCTTACGAGGACTCCCACAAGGATTCCTCCCAACAACTTTGAACTTAAGTATTCTTTGGAATCAGTGGTTCTGTTCTCTGTTTTCTATATTACCATTATTTCTTCCTTTGAATGCAACCCCAGGTGCAAATGCTCCATTGCATCAAACAATGCCAGACTATTGGTGGTGATAGCCAATTCAGTGACGGTATGCAGGTGGTTAATAAGCTGAAACAATCTTACCCCGAGTTCTACGAGATACTGACTACTCTCAAGATAGACCATCGATCCAGAGGCAAGGACTTCATGCCGTTCCACTATCAGTCTGTAAGACCTATCATTACGTAAGTTGGACCAATTCGGATAATTACAAGCTACTTTGTAACACAGTGACTGTTCCTTGTTTTAACGCCGAATATTTTACCATACTCTTGTACTAGGTTGTATAAAGATCCTTATACAAAATTGGTAAGGTTCTTTACACCATCAAGAACCCCTTATGTTGTATAAAGAACCTTAAATGGTTCATTGTAGAATCAAAAACGGTTCTAAAGGTTTGTTTGTTTGTTTAGAACCCTTTCCTGTTTCTTTCAAGAACCTTAAGAGGTTCCCAATACGGAAAGGTTCTAAAATGTCTAGGACTCGAGTGTACATGTCAATTGTGACATTATTAATCTCATTTATTTTTCTTGTTCTGGGGCACCTTTTCCGATGACATGAAGAACATTAATGACAAATCATGCTATAATTGATTTATAGTTAATTTTTCGTCGGTAACCATGAGCGTATTCTGGGAGGGGGGGTTTACGGGCCCGGGCCCCCTGGTAGGCGCCCGAAAGGGCGCCAAAATGACCTTAAAGGGAACGAAAAAAAATATATACATGATTTTAAGTGAGCCGATTGATATGTTATCCTACCCCTACAGGTGATATGTGACCTTACGGTTGGACCGAAGACCGACAAAATTTCAACACCTAACCCCCCCTCCCTCCATGGTTCAGACTACATGGCGCCGCACTTTCCACCAACTCAGAAGAGGAAGCCAAACATATTTCAATTCGTAGTTGTTAATACCTTAGGGGCCCAACGTTAGGGCGCCTATCACCCTCTACGCGTGCAAATATCATGCGAACCGGCCATCGACTTTTGTATTTTGAGCATCGTTATGTTTCCACTTATGTTTTCTTGATTATGTGCGATGCAATACCCTTTTTCATTAAGCCATTATCAACTTTTGAAAGGTGATAGTACGCCTAAGGTAGAGTCTGAATTCTCTCAAAAATAAGCACTCACATAGTTGTCAAAGGGAAAACAAAGTCCTGTTCACTCCGATAGATGTGCGAATTCGAAAGATCCTATTACCATGATCAAATTCACGTACCGAATTAACCAATTATATCTGCCAATTTTCTCGCCTCTCAAAATAGCTCATACGCACCTGATAGTCATCTACTCACTCGCGAACTAACGCCATAATGATATGATACACCTTAAAAATATGATCAAGCAAGTTTAAACAAGCTTCCGAATTTTCAGTGCCTACAAATATGGTACATTCATCTCGCATTGCGGTTTAAAAAATTAATCCCTGTCACTATCATTGAACATTATCAACAAACGAATTCTTACCTTCGACTGCGTCCAATATTTCGCATATCCTCACAATGCATCATCGCATGGGCACGTCGTCTCGCGCAGATGTTGACCCCAAGTCACTTACTATTAGTATATATACAATACATTCGTTAAGAGGAACATTCAATCTATGCTGAAATACCAAGACTCTGTATTACCGCTGAGCACAATCCGGTGTTATAGGCTTGCCATAATATGTCTTTTCCCAATCTGGTACTGCGAACGCAGTCATACCTACGAAAAACTATGAAAAGCATCGAGAATACATCCTTCGTAATCCCTCATGGTCCATGACTACATTTTCCTCGAACAGGATCGCACTGACAACACCCATTTTTACCGACAGGAAGTTTTCTTAGGCGAGTTTTTGTACGCTAAGTAATAATTGCATGCAGTTGTCAATCGGTCGCTTCCCGCCGTTAGCGCGGGTTTTGTTGACATTACGCCGCTCAGCTATTTCCACTAAACTCATGAATGTAATGTTGCGTTTCCCCTCCTCAAATAATGGACGCGTCTTTATGTTAAGATTTAATGTCATACGTTAGATTTACATTTCACGTGGAGTAGAATTGATATGGATTATTAAAGATTCTTAAAATGTGGTAAATAAATATGGTTATAATATGATGAAACAATAATTTGCTACTGATTGATTCGGTGGTCGCAGGCTCGATGAAGACGGCACCTTCCAATCCTTGATGACGAACCATGCCTTGAGGGCGCCCTACATTAATCTCCCAGCGGACAGGGTGAAGCTATTCTACAAGAGCCTTGCATGCTTGGAGGGACTGTTGACCAACAAGGAGCATCTTATTGAATTCAAACTGAACGAAGGTATTGCATTTAATTGTTTTCCTTTTGTATGTACACACTAAGAAATAGAGGTTCAACTTAGCACCCTAAAGGGTGCACAGCTTTGTCGCTATACCTATACCCCTAAGGGTGCAAGTGTGCACCCCACCGATGGGGTGCAAACTTGCACCCCATGAGAGGGTGCAAAGTTGCACCCATAGGGTTCAATATTACACCTTTTGGGGTGCAACTCTACACCCCATTTTCATCACCTACTGCACTTATGGGTGTAAATGCACCCTTTAGGGTTCAATTCTGCACCCAAGGGGTGCAGCCATGCACCCTGTTGGGTGCAAAGATACACCTCTAGGGTTCCAGAGTGCACCCCTAAGGTTCGATTCTGCACCTAACGGGTGCAACCCTGCACCCCTACGGTTCAATTCAGCACCCATATGGTGCAGTCCGGAACCCTATTGGGTGCAAAGATGCACCATTAGGGTTCAAGATTGCACCCCTAAGGTTCAATTCAGCACCCATGGGGTGCAATCCAGAACCCTGTTGGGTGCAAGTATGCACCTATAGCGCTTGAAATTGGCACCCTAAGGTTCCCATGCAGTACCCAATGGGTGGATCCTTAACCCTATTGGGGTGCAAAAGCATGGCACCATTAGGGTTCAAGATGTGCGCCCTAGAAGGTTCAATCAGCACCCTGGGGCTGCAGTCCGAACCTCTATTGAGGTGCAGAGAATGCACCATTCGGGTTCAAGATGCACCCCTAAGTCAATTCAGCACCCATTGGCTTCCAGTCATCTGAACCCTATTGTGGGTGCAACAAACTGCACCATTAGGGGTTCCAGATATGCTACCCCTAAGGTTCAATTCTTGCACCCTATTGCGGTGCAGGATTTCACCTCTCCGGTGCAGAATAAGCCGATCATGGCGTGCAAACTTGAAGCCCTTTGGCGTGCTAAGTGCACTTATAGGGCTTCAGAGATTGGCATCCTAAGTCTTTCATATTTCTGACCTGAGAGGTGGCGAATCCTACACCATATTGTTTATGCAAAGTTGCACCAATCGGATGTGTTATTACCGCAATATTGCACGCGGCGGCTAGTCATGGGTTGCTGACACAGAAACATACACTCAACCTATGCACTACCCCATGCCACACCGTACACGCTTTTACAGTCCAACCAATATGCAGCCATACAAATCACTATACCTAGATGTGGTCTCTATTAGAAGAAAACGTATCAATTAACTGGACTTAGTGAATTCAGTCAGTATTATTTTAATTTCCCATCAACTATTCCACTCCGTTTCACTTGTAAATTATACATACAAAAATTGACAGAGTTACGATATGTTCAATAACATAACTTGTTTGAAGGCATTCTGTTTCAACGATATTCCAAAGAATCATTATTTGTCATGATATAAGTTTAAAAAGCAAGAAAATACATGAGGCTTGTTGCTATACACACCACCCCCCCCTCAAAAAAAAAAACGAATTGAAACTAAAACTGTCCTACTTTTTTGAGGCTACAACTTTTTGCACCAAATTTGTTGCCTTATGATTAACATGTTTACAGTAAGGGCATTAAATGTACATAGCTCTCTGATAACAATCACGGCCAAGGTGTTTTAAAATATGCATACCAGTATAAATGTACCATCTGGAATATGAGGGTTTTTGCTATTGCTAAGTTAAGCATTAATTCATCTAGCACTAATGGTTATGATACATATCATGGAAGAACTACACAGTATATAAAACAGTTTAGGGATTAAGACAAATGACCTATAAACAATTAATATACGGAAACAGCACAAAACTAAATTGGGCAACAGTTTTTATTCAACTATTATTTTGGCACCCCTTACAACCGGTAAAGTTAAATGTCAGTCCAAAGTCAAAGTAAGCCACTTCCATATATCATTTTAGATACTACCAGCGTAAACATCTGACTACAACTGTTATACCATGTTACCGATAGCAGCAATAAGATATAGCTCAAGCTAAACAACTAGATGATACTTTCTTTGAATTTTTGTATGTATTTAGCAAATTTTATAAAATGTTTTAATAATAAATTAGATTCATAACGAGAGTACTTCAGCGTTGTCGGACCATTTTGGTACTTTTATGTATATGCGGTAGAAATTCTTCCTTTTCTCTTCCTGATGGCGGAAGATGACCAGACTCGGCTCATTTCTGAACACAAACGGGGAGACACAGAGACAATGCTCAAAAAATAAATTTGTTGAGTGAGATTTATCGGTCAATGAATCAATAATACATGTTTTCCATTCCTCCTGATTTTTTTTTTTTTGTCGTTTTTTTGGGGGGAGGTTTCGTTTATACTTGTACATTCTTTGTTTTCAATTAACAATCGCAAAAGATACCGTGCAATGAGAACAAACAAACCAAAACCACCACACCCCGAAGAAAAAAAAGATTTTTTTTTTTTTTTTTTTTTCGCGCCATTCAGTTGCTGCCGTGCTAAAGGATGATGTCGCTCATAAATCACGGGTCATGATCTGATGTAAACTAATATGTAAAAAAATGAAGAAATTTCGAGTTTGTATAAATTACACAACCGGCTCTGCAATACAGCTGTTTTCTCCGTTGGCAAAATGGCGAAGACAAATTATCCTCTCAGATCTTGGTGCTTACTTTTCCATTAACGCGTATCTATTGGCATTATTCATTGCAAGGTATAAAAAAGACTATAACAGATATTAAACCATTTTCGATTTCATTCCGTGTAATTCCCATCCTCCAATAATTTCATTCGATGGGCTTGTTTCTTATCTCCCTTTGCTTTAAAAATTTTTCGGAGTTGGTCATTCAGGCTCTAGGAATTACAAGGGACAAGATACCTGTTTCAGAATATCACAATGGTCGCCCAACCACGAAGTTATTTAATGTATTATCATACATAATAAACAGTAATAACAAATGCAACTATATAATCAGAAAATGACTTTTCACCATGATTGCAAGTATTGTTGAGTGGGCAGTTACGTAGGTACCGATGTTCGCATAGCTCTATTACAGTGGCGGATCCAAAATAACGGGCACACAGTTTATTATGGCCCTCTATTAATTTTGAAAACCTCACTGCGACCCTTTCTTTAATTTTTGGGCTCACCCCCCCCCTTCCCATTCAAATAAGCAATAGTCGTCTTCCCCCCCACCCTGTTTTAAAATTACTTGGTGAGAACAGATAACATTTTTCTTATTGTTCAGAATTATTTGATGTAAAAAAACATAATCAAGAACGCTGATTGTGTGAAAATGACAAACATTTTATAACGTAATGACTATAATATAGTCAAAATTGCGGAGCTGTAGCTACAAATACATTTTTGGGTAGATATCAAGTTCCACTCACAAACAAAGGATAACAAGCATTGTTTTTCCTCATTCGTGGACATTCAAACCAATATGTAGAGATCAAAGAGGCAGCATTAAGTGATGTTCGACAGTCTTCGCGTGCATGGATTCCTCTTGCATGACTAGGCCTATCCATGGGTGTGGCCAACACCGCCTCTCTAAGATTAAAAAAGACAGAAGATCTTTAAATATTAAAATCACAATCAAAATTTCTCTATCCATGTTAATTAATGCATAAAGAGCTTTTTCCAGAGAGAACACCTAAATTTTTCGTGGTACTTTCCAGAAAACTCGAAGGAAAATGTGTTTCCTTTCCCTTTCGAATCCCCCCCCCCCACAGGAATGAGTTGCTGACGTTATGATTATATTTGATATATTCTTACATTTCTTTTCTTCTTTAAACAGAATAAATTTCCCTTGTGTGTATGTGTGTGTGTGTGTGTGTGTGTGTGTGTGTGTGTATTGTTTGTCTGTTGTTTGTTGGTTTGTTTTTTTTTCTACCCTTATTATGAATCTCGTAAACGTTCAGTGGAATTGTCAGGTAAACGTGCCGCCACTATCGAATCCTGTATAGTCAGTTAATGAAATAAATAAGTAAACTGATCATTACTGGGGTCCAAGCCAGATTTGTGTACTCACATTCCTAGGCTTCACTTTTTACTTCATTATTATTAAAATAAGAATAACTGCAAACCTCATAGGCCAACATGTACAAATATCACTAAAAAAAAAAATTAAAAAAATAATTAAAAAAGATAAACACTAATAAAGTATAATCAATTAACATGATTAACATAAAAGTATGATCCACACGGCCACGTACTTATCGTCAAAAACTTGCCACCTTTCCACTACAGCCTGCCTTATATCAGAGTCTCTGGTGATCCACCCGTCACACCGTCAGGAGAGCCTCTGTATCCAACAAAGACAATTATGCGATTAATATAAGATTTCAACATCAAATGTTATAAATTTTGTACTCGTGTGCGGTCATCTAGCTTGCCTCGATATACATTTTCCACATTCCCATTTAGATTAGGGCCCTTAAATTTGAGATGTTAAGGGGCAATAATTAGTGGCCTAAGTATTAAAGCAACCACTAAAGTCCTGACTTTACTCCAATCTTGCCCCCTTCCTTTAATCAACAAACATTCTTTGAGCATGTAGTCTATAAAATATATCAAATTGCTGATAACACATTATCTCACTACTCTAAGCCAAGGTCAAAACAAGTATTGTTCTCCTCAAAACATTTGAATTGTTCTTAGTGCAATATTTTATAGTTCAATTAGAAATGTAATCTCAAAAAGTACATGTTATTGTACCTAGTAAATTTTATGAGACCAGCTTTTATAACAGTAAGCTTATAAGAACCACCCCCAACACCATCCACGTCAGTTTCAGTCTGCTTTAGATGATGATAATATTTTTTAAAGTATGAGGGATCAAACTTACTGTTGATAGCTTGGAATGACCGTATAGTCTCTCATGCCCACGTCTTGTAGTACACTCGTCCCGATCCTGTCATCGGCATCTATACACAAGTCATGATACAGGAAAATAAGGAGAATTTCTGCAAACATATCTTGATAATTGTGAGATGTTGAACAAAAATAATTGGTCACTTATATACTCTCAGTTTTGTTAGATATGCAGTTTTATTAAATATGCATTTAACGAAAAATTGTATTGAATAAAGCGAAATAGTTAAACTTGAAATTTAAAAAATTTACTCATTCTTTCCTTTTTTTTTTTCCTTTTCTTTTTTTCCATTTGATTGTGTACTTTGCTGTCAAAGTGACAAATTCGATGGACCTGCAAATTTTGACTTTCACTGTACAGTTAACAAGATCTATAATGGGTGAAACTAGTGACCTACTGAAACGTAACTACTGCCCAAGAGTTAAACCATCGACATTTCTTCTCCCCTTGGCTTCCCCTTGGTGCTTCACATCTACCATGTAGCCAATAACACAATTATCGGCCATTTTCCACGCTAATCATCTATTACTTGTGGTATGCTGCACATACGCAGGTATAAGGTGTGTTCATACCGGGACTTATTAAACGCCTGCTGATATATAGATAGCAGTAGCCGTATCCTTCTCTTTCTTTCCCTTCTCCCTTCATTTTTTCTTTTTCTCTTTTCTTTCTTTCCTCCAGTGTTATCTTTTTCTTCTCTCCTTTTTTTTCTCATTCTTCATCCTACGTTCCAGCTTTTGCTTTTTTTTTTTTTTTATCTCTCTTCTTTTTCTCCTTTTCTCCCTGTTCTCGTCGTCTCACGTTTCTTCCTCTATCTCTTCACGTTTTTTCTTTTCTCTTTCTTTCCGCCTCCTTTCCATCTTCGTTTTTTTTCCTTCTTTTTTTCGTTCTCTTTCTTTTTTTCTTTTTTCTCCCTTTTTCGTCTTTCTCTCCATTTCCCTTTTTTTTTCACACCGCTTTCGCAACCTTTTCACATTCCCTTCCAAACTTTTTTTTTAATCCATCCTTTTTCCTTCTCCTTTAATCATATTTGTATATGTTATATTAAAGTTATAATTTGCGGTGAATAGTCCATCATTATTTATCAAAAAAATGGTTTTAGCTAGGGAGGAAAGCAAAGGATTTTAACGATTAACAATCTCAGTTTTAAAGACCTTCCTTCGTCTTTCAAACAATCAACAAAAATGATATCAAACCACAACACACGTTTGCTCAGTAATGGAGGTTAAAAGACATGAAGCGAAGCAAGGTCCGCTAACCACATTATTGAAAATGACAAATATAATCGAATTGTTGGCATCAAGGATAAAAATGAACGAACACGCCTCCATACAACACAGTCTACTCCTCTTTTGTCTTCTGCTTTCTATCTCTAGGTAATATAATACAAATAATAGTTGATATAACACACTGTATTATAACAGACATTATATGAGGTAATAATGATATTTTCCAATAATCAAATAATGATAAATATGTGGATTTCTTCGCTGTCAATAAGATCACAAGGAGAAGTCAGAGTGACGGAAAACTTTTCAAAATGAAGTATGAATAGGTGCACGATATCACTTGTAATAGCACTAGACCTTCACTTTTCTGCGGTTTGCAGAGGTAAGTCATATTGGGTAAGAACATATAATTTTCTAATGATGAATTAGTACTGGAAAAATATATACAAAAATTGGATGCGATTTTCTTCCAGGTCTTACAGAAAAACAGCACTCCAAGAGTGTTAAAAACAAATTGACATCGAATTCCATAAAGTACCACACCCTTGAACTGAGTGAGATGGGCCACACAACCGTTAGAAGCCCGCGAACATTAGTCTGAGTTACAGACACTTTCAGGCAGAATGTTAATTCAGGTGATAGTTTCCATTCCAAAACATCCTTATAAAAAGATAGCGATGGACAATTTTCGCATCAAATAACTTATTTTATAACATAGAACCAAAATTATAAACAAACCATATGATTTCAATGAAAATAAAAATGAGTTTAAAAAAAAGCGTACTTATCGGCAGGCCATCATGTGCTAGACTATAGAAGGGTGCAACTTTGCCACCCCTTTGGTCTTACTGTGCACCCCTTCACCGCAGTGCATGCACCCCGTGGGGTGCAAAAGCACGCCCTCTGGGGTGCATACGTTCAGAATCGACGGTGTGCACCCCTATGCACCCTTTTTGCACCCTTCCAGTTTTTAGTGTGTACATACAGATGATACAATGAAAATGTTATAATCAAGAGACATGGTCTAGGAAATAACCCTCGCATATACCATAAACTGCAACAGGAGCTGAGCTTTTCGGGTTCTTTCCCCCCTTCATCTTCATTAATGTGTACTGTGTTCGTTCATGATGTAAATCAATTTGCATGTTTGTTTGTTTGTTTGTTTTGTTTTGTTTTGTTTTTGTTTTTTGAAGGAATTAAACGTGATTTTTTTTTAAATCAAAATCAATCAATACCCTTTTTCAAGGTGATATCGTGGTATTCAACAACAACCGAGTTCTCCATGGCCGAGCTGGGTATCGTCAGGCCGAGGCAGGAGAGAAGACAGTCCGCCATCTTCAAGGAGCTTACATCGATTGGGATGTTATCAAGTCTCGTATCAGACTACTGGAAGAAGAATTGAATGATATGCCCATCCTTTAAGATAGCGTCACACTGTCGCGAAGTTGACCAAAGATTGACACACGAAAGTGAAAAATTTTAGGGCTCTGGCGAAGTCCGCCCCGAGCTTGGTCATCCGCCAAGCAATAGCCAAAACGAGAACGATGTCTACAGAAGGTTACACGATGGCACTCGAACAACACACGAAGGATACTCGAATGGCCCGATGCTTCCCTGATCAAAGTAAAATTTGAAATTTTCCATGATCGTGTGTCAATCTTTGCTCAACTTCTGGACAGTATGACACCATTTTTAAAGCGAGATCGAACTAGCCAACATGGTGTGTGTAGTGAAATCATCAAGTCTATAATCAGACTACTGGAAGAAGAATTAAATAATATACCCATCCTTTAAAGCGAGTTCGAACTGACCAATACGGTCTCTGATTTCTCGTTTGTTGTAAAAGATGGGCCCAATAACATAAAAAGTTACGACTGTTTGGAAATTGATAGTATAGCCAAACAGGATCATTGTTTCTGTGTATTGGTTCACAGTAAAACCTTTGTAATGAAGGTTTTTAATATCAGAATGGCTGTTTCATTACAATTGATCGTAACTCGCTTAACTTACAGGGCATTGGTCTTATAGATTTACCTTTCATCATATTATACAAGGTATATTCAACATAAATAATTAACCTGTAGTCATTGTACATATATTATAAAGGACTTGAGGTGGTGCTATAGAAAAAAAAAAGCTGCTTCGTATTTTTTAAAGACTCGGCTGATGTGAATTAAAACAACAACGTATTGATTCACGTCCTGGATGTTTTTTATTATAATTTTTTGTATTTTGTTAACATGGTTAAGGAAAATCTTACCAGTTAACTGAGGTAAAATCATACGGAAAAGAACAATTCCCTTTAATACACACTTAACATGCTTAAACCTGGTGTATAGTTTTGGTAACAAAAAAGAAATTGGCACAAAACCGATCAAATGTAGTTACATGTTGTCCACATTGCACTAAAAGATATGTGTGAGAGATCTTGTGACATTCCTTTCAATATTTCCGATGAATTTCATTTATAAAGTTTGAATGAAGGTAATCTAACTGCCGTTTAGACCTCTGCTGACAGATTCGCACGCCGGAGGTTACGGCGTGTATTAGTGCGAACGATCTGTGTGTAACACCCACACAAGAGAATCCCCATTGGTTTTCCACGTGAGCGCAAACCTGAGACGGGTCTCCGACTTATCTTTTTTTAATCCTTATATTATGAAAAAATTAATAAAGACACTAAAACGAGATTCCAAGAACTATAATTTGCTTTATTATAGTTATTGGATTCAATCTATCATAATTTATCTTAATGTGAATCAAAATAAATTGTTCTTTCTCCCGAAACTATACACCAGCTTTAACAAGTTGCGTAAATTTTGCACTTTGCCATTGGAATGCAGTACGCCTGCACCATGACAGTTGATTGTAAATGTTTTTAGTGGTTTGATTTCATCTAAATGTGTTGTGACTATAACAATTTACGCTATTATCTATATTGTATACTGACATATTTAAACATTGTTTGATCTTGTTGTATTGGTTCATTCTCAGTGTTCAATGTTGTTGATGTATATTGTTTATATTTGTTCTATTTTTTATCAAATAAAGAGAACCCTGTGGAAGGGAAAAAAAAGTTGCGTAAATTTACTTTGATGACCGTTGATTGATTAAAAACAAATTATTGTAGGCAATTATTATTCGATTTAGCCTTCAGGTGGTTTGACCAATATGAAGCAATTATTTTTACTTGAATATTGTGCAAATATTTACTAACAGTATTGATCAACGGTCGGACACTTTTTGCCCCGTACTTTTGCCATTTCAACGCATTTACTTTGTGAATAAAGCAATTTACTTAATCTAATTGGATAATTAATGGTTGTTTGAAAAGTTCATAATTCCGGTTAATTGTTACCCAATTAAGCCTTCAAATGATTTAAGCAATATTCTGCACCTTTTTGCGTGTTAGCTCAACTTATATGAGATGGCTACAGAATATACTGCCACTATATTACTAGTAGCAGTTTGTCGCTACAAATTCCTGCTCTTATATATAAGAGCACGAAATCGCTATTTTTGCGGTATTATTAGTTCCCTTTTGTTTTCAAATATTCAATTCTGTTGGCTTCTAAATATACGGCGACATCTTTGTATCTTTCTTTCACTCATCGCTCAATATTTAGAATAAGGAAACCCTGTTGACTTTATCAGTGACCATCATTGTTCTGAACACATTATCTTTTATTATATTTTCTAATAATTATGTAACGTTATCATGATTATTGTTCCTTATAGTCTTACATTCTTGTGTAATTTGTAACAGATAATTTGATAATACTAATGTAAATTGTATTAAGTTCAGTCGTGAGGTTGTCATGTACAATGTTTGCATACTATTATCATGATAATAAATTAATAAATCGATAAATCCAATATTTTTTTTTAATCAAAATATTTATTAGTGTATACATGAGGGCGAATTATATGCAATCAAAACTAGTCGGGGGGGGGGGCATTTCATGAAAGGACTTGTCAGACGTTTTATCCGACAAACTGTTATAAGCTACTGAAATGCTTGGATCTGATTGGTTGAGAGCAAATTTGTCGGATAAAATATCCGACAAGTCCTTTGATGAAATGCCCCCTGGTTGCTTCCAGTGGCCGACTCAGGATTTGCAATTTTTGTAGATCAAGATTTTGTAAACTACGATTTACATATTCTTGAAGATCCCCTTAATTTTTAGGCCACGCCAGACAAAATTGCCCTCTGTAAGAGAGGGAGTTGCTTAAATGGGGTAGGTGTGAATTATTATAATAATCATATCTCTGCAACAACGCACGTATGTGCATGTTGATTTGAGTAATGCTACAGTCACACAGACTCTTACGTTTAGTTACGTCCCGTTGCGTCCAAAAATTATTTTCTTTTCTGCGGATACCCACGGATGCCTTCCCGTCATAGTCAGAAGTGGAAATAATGATTATTTCGTTCATCCAATAAAACAAAGAAATACATAAGAAATGATAGAAAAGAAGATGAAATTAGATTAAAACAACAAAAACGTAACTATACGTAAGTATCTGTGTGACAGCAGCATAATGCTAAAGTCACACAGACACTTATGCTACAGTCACACAGACACTTACGTTGAGTTACGTCCGGTTGCGTCCAAAAATTGTTTTCTTTTCTGCTGATCCCCACGGATGCCTACCCGTCATAGTCAGCAGTGGATTGAAATATTGATAATTTCGTTCATCCAGTAAAACAAAGAAATACATAAGAAATGATAGAATAGAAGATGAAATAAGATTTAAACAACAGAAACGTATCTATACGTAAGTGTTTGTGTGACTGTAGCATTACGTTGAGTTGCGTCCGGTTGCGTCCAAAAATTATTTTCTTTTCTGCGGATCCCCACGGATGCCTACCCGTCATAGTCAGCGGTGGAAATATTGATAATTTCGTTCATCCGGTAAAACAAAGAAATACATAAGAAATGATAGAATAGAGGATGAAATAAGATTAAAACAACACAAACGTATCTATACGCAAATGTCTGTGTGACTGCAGCATTAGGATTTATCAGGTCGATTACCAATTAATGCTACAGTCACACAGACACTTAAGTCACGTCAAGCGTTGTGTCCGAAAATTCCCTTTTTTTCTGCGGATGCCTTCCCGTCGTAGTTAGCAGTGGAAATAGTGATTATTTCGCTCATGCAATTAAACACAAAAAAGGTAGATAAGAAATGAGAAGAAATAAGGATAAAACAACACAAAACGTAAGTGTCTGTGTGACTGTAGCATAAGCTTCAAAGATTCGTCGTCCCATACAACATGTCACTATCGTCTGTTTAGGTTCTTCGTAGGTCATCGACAGCTACAAGAAACTACTACAACCGATATATCCTTGTATATTATGATATTCAGGCAGATTAAACTATAAGTCTATTTATGCGGCAGATTCAGTGAAGGATATAGGCAGACCTTTACGGTTCTTGAAGGTAAGTATCTTTATAATTCTCACTATTCATTAAATGGAATTCGTTCATTATATTTGATCTGCCAAGTATGTCACATGAGCAGCGTAAACAAATGGGTAAATAAAGCATTTTAAGGACCCTGGAATAACATGTTGACAAAAACGTGTACACTTATATTGTTCTTACATGAAACATCAGTATTCATAGCTGCTCCTATAATCATAACTTATTCATGTTGATTCGAGTATGGATTTCACAGGTCGATCATAAATTCAAGGGTCAAAGATTAGTTGTCTCATTCAACATGTCACCATCGTATGTTTGGGTTCAGGTTTTTTGTAGGTCGTCGATAGCTAAAAGAGCAGATCAGCCAGTGATTTTATAATATTCAGCTATAGGCCTACAACAGACTCGGTGAAATCGGATCGACTTTTTATGGTTCTTAAAGGTAGGCCTAATTATAAGTATCTTTCATAACAGCACTGTTCCTCTAAAGGAATTCGTTCATTATATTTGCTTTATCGAGTGTGCCACATGAGCAACGTAAACATGGGAAAATAAAGGCTTTTTTAGGACCCTGGAATACAAGTTGAGAGAAACATGTACACTGAGATGCCAATACGACGGAATAATAACATAGAAATTAGAACGCAAATAACGCAAATAGTTTAAACAGCTGAAAAAATATGTCTTGCTTAAAAGAGAAAGAAATCTATTGATTTGAATGCATTCCCCAAATTGAATGATAGAGCAAAATGTTATTATTCATGTTTTCTCTTGTGAGAAGGCATTTGGTTCAGGTGTTTCAACTATTTGTGTTATTTGCTTTCTAATTTCCAATGTTATAATAATTATTCTGTAGTGCTGGCATCTCTATATTCATCTTGCTTAGTGTTGAAAGCATGTAATGCCTCGGTCACAACTCGCCGTACCTTCGACGTACAACTCCCTACGATGGATTTCGTAGAAAATTCGTGCAGCGGAGGTACCTTGCAGGTGCAATGCATGTACGACGTAAGGAAGTTTTTACAATACCGTTACTACAGAAACGCAGGAATCGCAGAAATTGACCCACGACCTGTGCGTACGTGCATTGTGCATGCAACGCAGGCTACGTTGATGACACGTGCCCTGTAGCCTACGACGAGTTGTGACCGCCGCATAAGCGTCGATCGGTATTCACACTTCCTACAATATTTTAACGTCTTTCAATTTGCAAAGCAAGGTAGGTAGTTTCCATTACTTTTTTCTTTTATAAAAAAAAAAGGTATAAACCTATAATTCTCCATATGCGTTGACATTATCACAATCATCTACATTCTAGACACTGATAATATGTGTCGAATTATACAATGTGTTAGTCTGTTACAATAATTTTCTCACTCTCAAACTGATGAAATAAAAATTAACCCAGCTCTCAGGAACCGATGAGCATTTTTAAAAGTGGAGGGGATTATGCCGAAGATGTTGTGCTAGACAGGCTAACAACTATAGATGATCATTTTCAGATTATTGTACACCGTTACCCCGGGCTAAACGGCCCTAGTTTTTTTGTTACTGGTTAATTCAGTGATGTGTCTTTCTTTTGCTTATTACACTCTAACAACTGAAGTGTTGTTTTTAGCACTTCAGAGGCTGAAATCAGCACTTTTTAAGAGCTTTTATAGTGACTGCACTCAAAGTGTTGTTTTAGCACGTTCACGTTAGCATGGTTAGCTGGAATTTCAGCAAAAATGGGCAAAAAAAAACGGCGTGACTTCGTTAGGATTCAAACCTGGGTCCCCTGGATGAGCAGCGCAATTACGATCACGCTATAGACCAATTCACATCTCACGAATATAGCAGGTCATATTGTTTCATGATGAAATTTCTTCAAAGTTGCCATAATTATCTACTATAAATATGCTTTCATAATTCAGTCAAGTTAGGGAGATCTCCTTTTTGGTAACGTCAGCGGTACTCTTCAATGTCTAGGTGAACCCGGTTCGAATCCCATATTGACCATGAACATTTTTTGTAGATAAATTAGCACTTGGGTAAGTGCTAAAACAGCACTTTGGGTGCTGATTTAGCACTCCAAGTGCAGTCACTATACAGGCACCCATAAATTAGCACTTCAGTTTTTAGAGTGTAGGCTTCACTAGTCACCCCACTAAAATATTCATATTTACCAAGTTACAAAGGTCTTTTGATATGAAGTCGTAGGCCTATCTGCAGAATTTTTGACCTGGATAAACAGTGTACACTATATTGAACCATTCAGGCGTATGCAATACTAAAATATTTCCCTCGATCTCAAATGGTACCTCAATGAACTTTAACATATACCATTGTCGGAATAAACTAGTTTTGAAAACGTCCTTTGCCGTCTCTTAAAGCTGGGATATGGTTTTAATAAATCGAAAATCTTTCAGATATTGAGTTTACTTTGAAATAAAATAAAAGATCATGTGCTATGTTATACATAACAGCTAAAAATCAGTATAAAAGTGGTTTGCTACATAGTCATTATATCAATAGTCGGGGTCCTTGCGGGAGCTATGATACAATATTTATCATTTGATATTTTATCATATTCGTTAAATATGGTCAATTGAAAGTGTAAAAAGTAAACAAAATTGAAAAAAATAGAAAAGATAGGGATGAACTCTAAGCTTCAGAATGCAATAGCGAATTGTTAGTTTCGGGTATAAGAAATAATGTTTAATTTTGAAAGATTTACTCAAACTATATCCCAGTGCAGCCGTTTTCAGTACTACCTCAACGGTGACAACGATATACATTAAGAACAAGTGGGGTTCACCGAAATCAGTGGCGGATCCAGGCGGGGCCCAAGAGAGGCCCTACCCCCATATAATTTGAAAACCACTCATTGTAAAAATTGGAAACATTTTCAACTGCACCCCTTTTTTTCCGGTTGTAACCCCGTTGCCTCTATCTAATAAATCAGCGGACCGCTTGTGCATGTATCATTTGGTCTTCGGGGGGGGGGGGGGGGGGGGGCTTTTTCTCATTAATCGTAGTCCTTCAATATCGAATGGTTTTTTAAAGTAATGTCCTTGGAACGTGTACCGTTCCAAGCCCAGAAGAAAAGCCAAACAAATTTGCTTGTAAGGTCTAAATTAACAATAGAGTATTTCCTTTAACTGTTGGACATGCACAGAAAGCTGGTAAGTGCCTAGTTTACCATAATCCCGCCCACCCCCACAATGATACAAAATAGAGTTTGCAGACGGCACTAAAAAATGAGCAAATGGGGAAGAGTGAGGTAGTATACACGAAGGCGATAGTTGTTTACGTATCACGTTATAACATTATATAATATTATATTATCTGAATATCATCGAATTTCCTTCAGGTGAATTCTAAATCACACGAGACTATAAACGAACGCACCCTAAGAGAGAATGGACATCTCTCCGGTACTGGTCGGCGTTGAGAGGTCTAGCGACTGCTACGAGGTGCACTGGAGTGATGGGTACACGGGTCGATACCCCTATATTTGGCTTCGGGATAACTGCCGATGCCCTGCCTGCTACTACCCTAGCTCTAAACAAAGGAGCGTGATGCTCTCAGCTTTAGATGTAGAGATTGAACCATTGAGAGAAGAGATCATTAACAATGGTCAAGAACTGAAGGTACGTTACAAATGTCAATTAAAAATATGCACGGGTAAACAAAAAGGGGCCCCAAAAATACATGACGAAAAAAATGACGAAAATGGGCTTTTGGTGGGGTAGACAAACAAAAAGTTAGGGGTAGACAAACAAAAAGTTAGGGGATCGTCCAAGATATAGCCAGGGTCTCGAAAAGTAAAAGCGGGGACAAACATACAAGAAATTAAAGCGGAAGCAAAAATGAAATGTTCCAACTTTATGGAATAGTGTACACTGTTAGAAATTTTCTCCTTAAAAAACAAGAAAGTTCCTGCAGCAGAGTCTCGAGAACATTAGTAATCTTACTGTACAAATTTGCAGTGAAATTACAGAAAATTGGTATATACGAGAGTGAAAATTTACCAATTTTCTTTTTTCAAACAGACTTGTTCTGTTTAATTTGCAGAAAATTTCCCGTTATAAAAATATACAGAATGATTCTGATAACATATACAGAATAATTCTGTATTTTTTTTCTCCTAAAAAAACAGAAAAAGTTCCTGCAGCAGAGTCTCGAGAACACCAGTAATCTTACTGCACATTTGGTAACACAATTTACAGTAAAATAACAGTACAATTACAGAAAGATGGTATATGGGGTATGTAAATTTACAAATTTCCTGTAATAAAAAGCCGTTTTCCTTTTTAAAAAACAGACCTGTTCTGTTAAATTTCAGAAAATTTCCCGTAATAAAAGTACACAGAACTATATTATCATTCATAATACAGAAACGGTTCTGTATTTTTCTCTCTTGTAAAATCTTCTGTTTTTTTTAACAGTGTATAACACTTTGTTCAGGAAACAATGACCATCAGATTATGTTTTTTTCACAAGCTCTGCCTGCCCCCATACTTTCTGACTTTATAGCTCCGCAATTTCAAAACGTTGTGCCGCCCCTTTTATTTAAATATGGGACGACAAAAAAATGGACGAATTAATATCTGTAAAAATGGGTCTGCTTTGGCATAGTATGAGATCATAAATGAAGTTAGGAATCGTCCAAATATAGCCAGGGTCTCGAAAGTGAAAGCGGGGACAAACATACAAGAAATTAAAGCGAGCAAAAATGAAATGTTCCAACTTTATAGAACAGTGTATAACACTTTGTTCAGGAACACATGACCATCAGATTATGTTTTATTTTTTTCACAAGCTCTGCCTGCCCCCATACTTTCTGACTTTATAGCTCCGCAATTTCAAAACGTTGTGCCGCCCCTGTTTTATTTAAATATGGGACGACAAAAAAATGGACGAATTAATATCTGTAAAAATGGTCTGCTTTGGCATAGTATGTTCATAAATGATATGCTTCATTTTTATGATTCATTAATGGTACAACTACGTTTTATCCACAGCTATGTTTCCATTGCCTTCTTGTAAAACTGTAAATGAACTAATAATAATAAGTCTGGAATTATATAGTCAGTGGAAGATCTCCTTCCCTGACTGAGCTATCTGTCTCTTTTATTTTCTAGACTTTGTTTTTGTTTTCAAATAATTATTTATCTATTATTGTCTTGCTTATCTATGTAATTTTAAATTACTCCTTCTGTTTGCCTTGAGCATAACTATGTAAGTAACTAAGTTATAGGGGCTTGCGCCTTAAAAACTCTGCTTTTTTGCAAGTCCCTAAGGTTAAAATATATATATTCAACAAATGCCTTTTTTGTTTGTGCATTGTTCACTTCTTGTTGACATTGTTTAATATATGCGTTCGATTTCATGCTGAACAAGCTTGTTTTGATTATATTTGAATGTATTTTTGGATATGTTTATATTGAATGTATTATGTTTGTAAACAGGAATAAATTGAATCTTGAATCTTCAATCTTCAAGAATTGCCGGATGGGGGTTGGGCGCCAGGTTCGATAGGTGTGTGTGTGTGTGTGTGTGTGTGAGGAGGGGGGTGCTCCGATTTTAACATGGACAGTCAATGATTGTTTTTCAAATTAGTGTGGGGGCGCGTCCCCTGCGCCCCTGCCTGGATCCGCTACTGTACGGTACATGTATGTCTCCTGATACGACACAGCACTTAACTCCCTCTTACTCCATAAAGCCATCACAATGGAGGGTTCAATCAATGTTTTATTTCATGATTTCATAAAGATAAGCTGGCCTGATGGATGTACGAGTGAGTTCTCATCCAGATGGCTGTATCTGAATCGGTTCGATAAGACAGACTTTGATCCGGTAAAGAAACTCATACCTAAGGCATGGGGATCAGATATGATAGATCAACTACCAAAGTTCGACTTTAAAGATGTAAGTGCATTATCATAAACAAAGGTTTTGTTATCATGTATTTTTATTGCAATATGATATATTTCAGAAGAGACAGATTAATATTTATATAATATTGAATGACATTGAGTGGTATACGTCAAAAATATTTTTCTTCAGTGAGTAACAATATTTCTCGTATCCCACGAAAATTGATCATCCAATATCATAATTGTTATTAAGATACTCCCATACATATCAATCATAATCTTGTCATCCTTTTTGCAGCTATCTTGTAAAGGTATGGCAGTTGGATTTGTAATGAATTTGAAGTTTTCTATACCTTGTAAAAGGCATTTCTAATACGTAATGCAATTTTATTCTGACGTCACAAAGCTGCATGTGCATTAATCATACGCACTGCGATTTCTCATTGGCCAATGATAATCTTGTGGGTGGGGCAAAATATTCATGAATCCAATATTAAAAATATTGGACTGTTTTCATGGGCATATACCTGTTATAAATGGGATTTGCTATTTTAGCTCTCTGAAAAAATCTCGATGTCAGTGGGCAGTTCCAAGGTAACGGAGTGACATTCAGAAGCAACATTTCAGCATTCAATCGAGTTTATCATCCACACTTTAATCTTTATATACAAAGAAACGGTTCATGACAAAAGCTGATGGTACCCTCTTTTCAAAATGATAATTTTTTTTTATAATGATCCTCTTAAATAATGAGATATGAATATTCATAATCGTAGTTACAGAGTGACGCCAATGGACATGCAAATTGGAGCAGAAAACATGGCTATCACAATTTTGAGTTATTGATTGGATTCTGTGTTATTCTAGGTATAATATGCAACCTTGCATACAAAAATTGGTTGAATATTTTGTTAATTATGACTTAAAACTTGAACCCTTGTCCGGTTACGGAGTGACGGTTACGGAGTGACATCTGGTTTCCCGGTCTTTTTCGTGAGGAGAAATGCATTATAAAGAAATATTAATACCAAAGTTAGTTGGAGTAGACCATGACAATTACATTAAGCCAACAAAAAAAAAATTGGCAAAAAGTGACAAGATATAAAAATTAGAGGCATTTAAAGCCCCATAGTCCCATACCTGCAAATTTGGGTTCTATCAATTATTCAGCGCAAGAATACTGAATCGCGAATTTTTTAAACTTAAATGATTGGTTGTATTGTAAAGAAGCCTTTGTGGTAATTTCAGATCCTAATTTGCATTTTCAAAGGCACAGCGGCACATTAAAATTTCAGCTCCATGTCCTGTTTTGCTTGGAACTGCCCATGTCGAAAAAATATACACGCCTCAAAAACCTATATAATAATTTGGAATATTTGATTTTTTTTGTTGAGAAGATCAATATGATAAATGAAGATGCTAGTACTAGATGTTCCTATGTTACATCAAATCAGTTTTGAGAAACAGAGGGTTAAAAGTTTTGAATATGTCCACAAATCATGTTTCGTATCATATAGATGTCAAACTTTCAGATTGACATTGTGTCATGTATAGGAAAGTTTTGATGCATAATCTAGGAATATAATACTTATAGATTTTCTATAATCAATAATCAATTAACTGCACATAGGAACATTTAGCTCTATAACAGTGCACATAGGAACTTCTAGTACTGAAAAGTCAACATCATAATGAAAACAACATTATATGTAGATATTTTTATATGGTAATCATTTTCACTTAGCAGATACCAAATAAGTACAGCTCATGTCATTTCCATTCTGAATACTTTACAGAAATATTTAAAGATATTATTTTTTGATAAAAAAAGTAATATATAGAAAACTACACACCTGAATCTCTTTTTTTTTTTCTTGATGGATTTTTGTTTCCAATCTTCTGGATTTCTTCTTTTTCGTTTACCCGCTACTTTTGGCAAATTTTCAAAAGAATTATTTGGCTCCAAAATATCTTCTACACCCTCCATGTTGTTCAAAAGCATCTAATTTTGCTGTCTCTAGGCACTACACACTGCATATGCATGTATGTGTGCATTGAACAGATCATGTGACTTGCTATGCGTGTATTGATTGGCTGGTCATGTCACATAGGTACTTCTAGTTCTAGATGACTGCACATAGGAACATCTAGTACTAAAAAGTTGCTTTGTGTGGAAACAGTGGGGTGCCAATTTGACCCTTTGTAATTAAAATATTGATTTATAAATACTTACAAGTTAAAGTACACATACTAACATGTTGAAAAATACAAATAACTCAATTTGGCCAAAATGTAACATACAAACATCTAATACTAGCATCTTCAAATGGAGTCGCTACCACCTTGTTATGAATGAAGAATAAAAATCCGTATATTTGGTACCATTAAGTTTACGGAGGACTTTTATCATAATGCAGGATACAACAAATATTTTTGGTATTTTCCAAATGATACTGCCGATGCCCCTAAAATATTCAGAAAATAATAGAATTAAAATCGGACAAACAAAAGAACCACAAATAAAAAATGCCTCATTTTAAAGTTTTGTCGTTCTATAGGGGCATGTGATAAGGTCCTTCCGGGAAATGTCAAACATGGCGTTTAAGCTGTTCTGCAATGGAACTGCCCATCCCTTTCACCTTCAAAAAGTTCCTCCGTCCATCCTTTTTGCCTCTTTCATTTCATTTAATCTTTTTTGATATCTTTCTTGTAATTCAGATAATGGAAGACTCTAAAGTTCTCCGCGACTGGCTAAGAAGCCTAATCATACATGGCATTGCTCTTATAACTGGGACGCCAAAGGAAACGGGAATAATTGAAGAAATTGGAAAGCGTGTCGGTCATCTTAGAACGACGATGTATGGGTATGTCAAACAATCTCTTCCGGGGTCCAGAAACTATTAGAAAAGGCATGGTACCAATATATGGTTCCAGGACAACTACCCCTAGACATTTACCCCGGGACAACTACCCCGCCAAAAATCTATTCTTTAACTCTATACCTATAACCCCAACCCTATTTATGGGGATAGTACTGTTGTCAAGGGGGGTGTCCTAATATGCCACTCTAGACAATGACATTGCGAATACAGTTTCATTGCAAATCTACTCCAAATACTTCGAATTAAATGTCCTTGCGAATGAAAGATTCACGAACCGAGGCTTATTAGACAAGACGACCTAATATGAACATGACACTCAGATACTCGTTGTAAGAGCGTTATGAAATAACAGTACATGACATTGAATGGATATAACTATAATCAGTCCAAAGATAACATTTTGCAATTGAAGAGTGTAATACTAGTTCTGAGATATAAGCGTTTAAATATTTCAAAGTACTCCTCACATCACATTTTTTAAGATTTCACATTCAAACTTGGTGGAGTTGATTTTTATCACAAAAGAAAAATATATGCCAAATTTGAGTAATTTTGTGCTTATCGATTTCCGATAATCAATAAACCATATTGTGGACTTAAGTACTTCTTCCACTACCATGACTACAATCATGGACTTAGGTACTTCTTCCACTACAAAACCTCATTATGGGGGTTTCTTGTTTGAGGCTATTCGTATTGATTTCTTTAAAAATTGAGGCTTCATCATATTTTGATATGGTGTCTTCGTAATATTTATATTTAAAAAATCTTAATTTGGGGGTGGGGTGTCATTAAGCTATTTTTACCCATTTTGGGGCAATTTTTTCTCAAAATTTTGGTGTTTTAAAGGGTGAAGCCTGCTTCCCCAGATTTCACCTGTCTGAATTAAGGGGATAAAATATGATCCATTGACCTTATGACCAACATTGCATTCCCCCCCCCCCCCCATATTATTGAAAGGGATCAATAATATGGGGGTGTCAATATTATTTTTACTGTTTTAGGGCACCTTTTTACTATTTGAGGGATTTTAAGGAGGCCGGCCCCTGTAAACTAGCCTGTGACTATTGTTTGATATAAATTGACAAAATATGAAATTAAGCTGGCAGCGGCACGTAGTAATTTTTCATATATACCTGACCGGATGGTTATTTTACTCATGTTGGGGCACTTTTTTTTCAATTTTTGGTGTTTAATGGGCAGGCCAATCTACCCTGGTTTCTTGCCTGTCTGACACGATGTGATAAAACTCATCTAAATAAACTGATACATATACTGCCTATGAGAGGCAAAATTAGACCTACTTTACCCAAACTGGGGGCTTTTTTAATTTGTTATGTTGAAGGCGGGGGGGGGGCCATTCACTGTACAAAAATGATAGAACTTTTAAATGTATTTGATAATATTTGACTTTGAGACACACCACATTGCACGGTGAACATTTTGTGTGTGCATGCTTTGACATCCGCCCAATATTTGTTTTTAATTCTTCTTTTTGGGGGGGGTGGGGGGGAGGGGCGGTGCTGTTCCCCCCCCCCCCCCCCACATCCACCCTTTGTGCCTACTCTCTTGCAACTCCAATATTGCATTCACTATGAAAGACTACCACTTCCCTACTGTGAAAACAGCTATGCGGTTTTAACTACCCTCCAAAAACAAATATTTTGTTTACCCCCCCCCCCCCACGCACCCACACACCTACACACATACAAACACGCGCATATATAAGGAGAATGAAACCCTAGGATTCAATTGAATTGTATGAAACAAAATAATCAAAGAAACAGATTAAAGAAAGTTTGAGAACAATTGAATAAATAATAAGAAAGTTAGGTGCATTTGAATGTTGTAATCACTAACGCTATGGAGATCATCACCGGTAACAGTCCCAAGATGTGTGATGTCACACCATAAGCAATGTCATGACGACAAAAAAAATACCAAAAAATCTTCTTTTCCTCATTCTAATGCGTAGTACAACTCTTCACACATGATTATATTTTGTGAACTTGTATATACATGTCCTCCCCATGAAAAGAATCTCAGATCTTTTAATGGAGTTAATAAAAAAAAGACAATTTGAGTGAAAATGTACAAAAGTAATGGGAAGTTGTTCATGTATGACATCAACACACTCACACATCCGTTGCCAATGGTGAGGATCCCCATACCAGTAGTGATCACAACATTCAAATGCTCATAACTTTCTATTATTCATTCATTTTTTCTCAAATTTTCATTGATCAGCTTCTTTGATTTTCCTGTTTTGTACAATTTAATGAATTCTAGGGTTTCCTTCCCCTTTAACGTCAGTCAAATCTTAGTTCATATTTTGGGTCTGCCTATACCAAAAAAAAAAAAAAGGAGGGCATGCCCTATTCCTCTTACCCATAGTGAAAATTTGGACTCACAGCTTGGTGGATCTTAGGTACTTCTTCCACTAAAATCTTGAACTTAAGTACTTCCTTCCACTACAATGATGGACTTAAAGTACTTCTTCCACTACAAAACCTCAATTTCGAAAAAATGGGGGTTGTTGGTTGGGGCACTTTGCAATAATTTTTTCCGCCAAACTGACACTTGCACATGACTCTTGATGGTATGTGAATATCGTTTATGCAAAAAACTCATTTTTGAAAAAATGTGACTTAAGTACTTCTTCCACTACACTCTTCAAGTTTTCTTCAATTTAGGCCTACTTCAATGATCACCTTCCATAACTGCTTTTTATTGCAGACACACATTTGAAGTTCTTGCTATCGCATCTTCAAGTAACCTTGCATACACAACCTTGAAGTTGGGTCTACATGTGGATCTTCCAATGTATGAAATGCCTCCATCTGTAAGTATACATCATTGCCGTGAATTCCGACCATATCTGAAAGTTTATTAGTAATGGAAAACGTTCATACTTTCGTAGCAACTTGGCTCTTTCATGACGCATAATGATTTCAAAACGTGACAATATTTACTAACGAATCAGTATCTCACCCATCTCTTATTATATCCATTTGCTCTCTCTGCCTTAGGTCCAAATGCTTCATTGCATTAAACAATGTGAAACAGTCGGCGGTGAAAGTCAGTTCTGTGATGCAATGAAGGTGACCAACGATTTAAAGGAGTCCAATCCAGAGTTCTACGATATACTCACCAAGGTCAAAGTTGACATCCGGTTGCGGGGCAAAGATTACATCCCCTATCATGCTCAGTGTGCCCGGCCAATCATAGAGTAAGTTCGGATGGTATCCAAGATGCTTGGAGAATTTCTTTTCGAAAATGGACGATATTATCTCCGTGAGAATAATACGCAAGATTGAAATGTTTCCTTATGTAATGTTTCTCCGAACTACCGGATTACGTCCTTGTGTGAATAAAACATACTTGTGATAACAGTGATAGGGTGTAGCATGCAATAGTTTTCAAACCTTATCCCGAGAAACAAAAATCAACGATGTTCGAAAATAGGATCCCGAATCTCCTGCGGACGTTGGCCGATATCATCATTGGCAATTCATGCCCTTCTTTGTATGTCCTAAAGTCGGAACATATCTTAGAGTAAGACGTACAAAGGCTATTGAGTTTAATACAAGAATGGTTATTATAACATTCGTTTAATGAAATTGAACCAATAAAGTATATTTCATATTCCCAAACAGACTTGATGAAGAGGGGAAATTCAAAGCGATAACATTAAACAACGGGGTGAGGGCGCCCTACATGAATGTTCCCGTAGCCGATGTGAAACCCTGGTACAAGAGTGTCGCATGCTTGGAAGAAAAGCTGTACGACAAGGAGAATATGATACAATTCAAGCTTAAAGAAGGTAACTGAAAACTTAAATTACTAATTTCTTAATTGGATGAGCCTGCGCCTTAATCTTTTCAACAAAAATATGTCGCATTATAAATGCTGTGGATCATCATCATCACCATAGGCCCCCTATTATTTAATATCAACTTTTTTTTATCTGTTATGTGTCAAATAATAGAATCGAAATCATAGCTAAAATTTTCCTTTAAAAAGAACAACAAACCAAACAAAAACAAATTAAACAAATGAAAACGTTTTTAAAAACACTATGGAATCGCAGCGGAAGTGACGTTAAACAATCAAAAGTTGACGGATTTCACAAAACCTTCACTGACATAATTATCTCTCCCTATGTTCTGCTTTATTCGAACTAATTCACTTTCACGGTTAACATTCCCGTTCAAATTTCCTACACCAATAAAATGGTGGAAATGGGTAAAGGGTCCGAGGAGTTACGGCGTTTTCGAAAAGGGTGGAAAAGGGTGTCAATCATTGGCCCTTTTCCACCCTTTTTACCCGTTTCACCCTTTGTGTTTTTAGAGTGTATAGAATTTCTTGCCATTCTAACTGTAACCGTATCTTCTCCATTTTATTTTATCCATGATGTTATCTACCCATAGGTGCGGTGGTGACGTTCAACCGAGTGAAGCTTCAAGATGACAGATGAAAAAAATAAATCATTAAACCCATCGCTAAGTATTATGATAAAAAAAGTATTTTTTATTGGAGATGACTTGTCAAAAGTATCATTTTTCTGTTATGGGTCAAAGACTTCTTAGTCATGCTTGCTGTATTTCTCCATTTTCTTCTCCTTTTTATTTTCTGTAGGTGAGGTGGTGGCGTTTAACAACAATCGAGTGATGCATGGTCGTGGTAGCTTCACCATGGCACACATCCAGGAGGATGGGAAGAAGACACGTCATCTTCAGGGTGGCTATCTCGGATGGGATGAGATTAAATCGTGTCTCAGACTCCTAGAAGAAGAACTGGAGGATATCACGATCCTATAAGATTCGACTTAATTGTTCCTCTCGCGAAAAAAGAAAAGAAGAAGCGTTTTATACGCTAGGCTACCATGCATTTTGGCATTTAAAACCTCTGACCAAAATGGGGGGAGGGGGGGCGGCACTAGACCATGCTCTTGTCGTTTGAAACTTTCACATTTCTCTATTGACTCTACTTCTCACCATTTCTCTTTCCATCACAAATCCACCTCCCTGATGTGCTTGCAAAATGATGGTGTGTACATGTATAAGTGTACATGAATGGTGTTTTAAGGGTTGATAAGAAAATACAGGATGGTCCAGGCAGTGGACTAGGAGACTATCCACGCACTCACCAAAAAATAAATAAATAAATAAATAAAAAATTAAAAATAAGAAGGAAAAAAAATAAATAAATAAATAAATAATAAAATGAAAAAAAAAATGAATTAATAAAAATATAATGATAAATAAATAGATAAAAAATAATGATAAATAAAAATTTTTAATAAATGAGTTCACAAGTCCGATATTGCCGTAGTCTTTGACTCGTAGCAAAATGAGACTTGTTTTGGAAATAGTATTTCCTTCAAGACCAGTCAATATTACATGAACGGATTAAGAAATACGTGATGCACATGATTATACTTTAAATTTTGCATTACAGATAATATCTATATTGATCGAAATTATAATATTTTGATATATGCTTATAATTACTTATTCTCTAAATTCCATCAGAAGTACTACGCTTTCATATCTTGTAAACAACTCTTATGAAACAAAGATCTTAGAAATCCTGGCTAAAAAAAAAAAAAAGGTTTGAAAAATTAGCAACATTGTTAAATTTGAAAACAACATTGTTAGAGTGAGCGGCATTAGTCAACGTTTATGTATTTGCTTGAAATTTTAAAATATACGCTTTTATAATCTTGGTGTTTCCTTTTATTATCAATGGATGTTGTTTAACATGAAATCTATGTAGTTTGATTAAAATTTTTATTCAAGTTTATTTAGAAATATTTTGTGAAAAAACGAGAATGGTGTTTTGGCTGAATAACGGTTCAATTTTGGTAGATGGTACATTCGAACTTATTTAATGTTATTTTAACTGCACCAATATTTGATTGAAGAGCCAACGATATTTTATTATTCATATGCCTATCTGTGCACTGGTTGATCTGTGGATATTTTGCTTTGACATTTGAAATAAATGAAAACATATATTCTAGAAGTTTTTAACTTCCAGTTTATAACTTTTGTTATCATAATTAAGCTGATTGTGCAAATAATTATATACAAAATTCATTGTCATTTGTTTCATGTTTTTATTCCTGATGGCGCCATGTGCCACTTTCAAAATCTTCTAATCCTATTGGTTTCGAACATAAGTACTATTTTTTTAAAGGGAAGTCCGGACCCAAAATAAGTGGTTCTTATCAAAAGGAGAAAAATATAAAAACAGATTTGAAAAGTTTGAAGAAAATCGGAGTACCAATAAGAAATTGATTGATTTTTGCACTAAAATCTGATCACTATACCAAATTGGCAACAGCTGTGATGTCATAGTTGCACTACGTACTTGCCATGCATTTTCTATATTGTTTTATGATGAATATTCACTTTACTCGTTAAGAAACTCTTTTCCTCGTAACTTTGCCCAAGTTATATTGATGGAAATATGCTATTGCATCTATACTTATATTTTAAAATCACCATAACCATTTATAAACACACACAAAAAAAATTAAGTAGGTTATCAGTATAGAAAAAAAGAAATTCATGAACGCTAAAATTCACCCCAAAAATATCACTTTATGCACAATTAATGCATAATCCTTTTGCTTAATGTATAGATATAATAACATATTTCCATCAATTCAACTCAGGGGAAGTGGTGAGGTAAAACTTTATCTAGACAAATAAAGTGAGAAATTATGATAAAACAATATAGAACATAATATGAAGAGGTCATTTCCAAAAGGTACTTCATCCACTTTTGTTACTTCTGAGTAAAATGCATTTGATGTCCATATTTTGTACAGGCGTCTATGGAAAAGTGAAATTTGAAAGTACAGCTTTTGATAGTTGCTTTGATTTTTCTTCTTCAAAGTTTTGCTCGAAGAAAGGTACCTACCTGAATAATGGTGTCATATCAATACCTTTTGGAAATGAGCTCTTCATATGGCAAGTAGTGCCCCTATGACATCACAGCTGTTACCAACTTGGTATTAGAGTGATCAGATTTTTTTTGCATCGTAAAGAAATTAATAACTTTGTTATTAGTAGTCCGATTTTCTTCAAACTTTTTTAAATCTGTTTTTCTAATTTTTCTGCTTCTGATAAAAGCAACTTATTTGGGTCCGGATTCCCCCTTTAATGAACTACAGAGCTACACAGTCAACTTGACTTGTCAAGGACGGGATAAATATTTAGCGCCATCTTTAGTCTAAATTTGTTGCACGAGAATTGGTCTGCTCATTGTCGGCTCGGCCTACATACTGAATAATCGTACCCGGGTTCTATTCCTTGTAACGTCTCTCATTAAAGAGAGGGGGGGGGGGGTTATAGGCAAATTGCTACACTTCTATTTGGCTCATTTCTGAAGAAATGAAAAGAAATAACCCCCCAAAACCATATATCAGTAGAGAGGTTATATAATCTTCTGGACGAAAAAAAAAAATCACCAAAAATGCCTAAGTAGCATAATTTATGCGAATTAGCCCTTTTTGCAAAACAAAATATCTCAATTTCAAACTTTGCATGCTTATTGGGGAAATGTGTTTCTAGGGAATGAATGGACTAGAATTTTAAATAAAGTTTTAGTTTTCTGGTAATAATGTCATGAATATATAATTAGTTGAAAAAACCCAATAAGATACAAAAGAAAAAAATGCATAAAAAAACCCCAAAATTTAAATTCCAATCCATTCATTACCAGACATATGTTTAGAGAACATTTGTGCAAAAAATGGAGTTGTGTGTAATGTATTCAGTAGATCTTGTTTTAGGCAAAAGGACAAGTCACCAAAAATGTCAATGTAATCTCCTAATGTCTTACCATAAATATTTCAAAGATGGATAAAGTTTTTTGAGACATGAAATTTGGACTGCAAAAATGTGGCACCACATAAAATATCAAAACATTAAAAATTCAAATTTGGTTAGTATTTCACTTGCTTCCTTTTGCCAAAGTAGGGCAGCATACCATATTTAAAATTATTGTATTCCGCCTGAAAAGACAGGCAGTGGCCTTACTTATTTCAGAAGTATAAGTACGGCGGTTGCTTTGCATTCTCCTTTTACTTAGCTTTCGTTGTCATGAAATATGTAAGTTCACAACCGACTCATTCAATATGAAAGCAGTCAATGTGGAGACGAGATAATATTAATTTCATGGGTCTTTACTCTTTTATTTTGGAGCTACGTACTGTGACATATATGAAATGAATTGTTTGATTGTTTGTATGGAATCGGATTAACACTTTGTCACCAAATTTCCTCTCTAAACATGCTAAAGGTAAAATTGAAGAGGTGCTCGCAAGGAAAGTGCCATTGAGTATATATTAACATTTATCTGCCCAGAAAATCCAGATCACGGCGATTGAATATCGCGTTCATTGGAAAAGAATATTACACTGAATATCCTTTTGAAACATTTCGTTTGTATAATATACAAACCAACAAGCTACTCATACCTGAATAACATTCCCCAAACATCAGCGGCTAAAAAAAGGGGGAGCCTGATTTGAAAACCTGGCAGGACGAGCAGTCGAAAATGTTCCAATGGTAAGACATCAAACATGTCAAAGAGTTGTTTTTTAAAAAAAGGGGGGGGGCACACCCCCGACGCCCCCGCCCTCGGATCCGCAACTGCAACATTATATCACACTTATAGATTCGTACCATTACCAGATTAATCAGCAAAATTGTTAAAAGTAAAAGGGTTAAAAAAGTTTTTTTCACAGGAAAAAGTCACTCCTGACTGATTTCATCCTTTGGTTCCAAAAGGGACTAAATCTAATTTTATAACGAAAATGAAAAAATGAAAATGAAAATGCTCCAAATTTTATTGTCCGGAAAGGATATTTATTTTGCCCCTTTTCACGTGAGCCCGGCAGTCGCTGAGCAGCGCCAGAAGGACATTGCTTTATCCCCCTCTTGTTGAACGCCAAACAGGGAAGCAGCAACTACCATTTTTTAACGTCTTTTGGTATGACGCGGCCGGGGCTCGAACCCATGACCTCCCGATTATGAGGCGGACGCTCTATCCACTGAGACAACAACATCAGAGGAAATGGCATTTGTTTACCAGATTTTGTACAGGCGTCATTGGAAAAGGGATATTGCAAAATGCATTCTCTTACAGTTGAAATCAGCAATTAAGAAATTACTTTTGTTCAAAGACGGGTACGTATATACCTGAATAATGTCCTGATATCAATAACTCAATTTTCATCAAATGTGGATTTAGTCCCTTTTGGAATGAAACTCTTCATTTTATCATTTGGTTCCCACGATGTTTTCTGATTGTTTGTCAGAATAGAACCTGTTTCTTTCTAACGAAATTCCAAACCGTAGTATGGATCAATAATGGAATTTATGATTGTTAATAAATGTTTATGGCATTATTTATCTGGTGTTGGTCACGGTATCAGGCGCACGTGTATGTTATGAATGAAATAAATTCTCTTCATCAGGATAGTGAAATTTTAAAGGGAAAATTAACTTGTCCATAGTATTATATATGGTGTTTTCATATTAGTGTGGTAGTCTAAGGGTGTTATCTCACTTCGCGGAGACGTGTCCGCGACGGAATCGTCTCCGCGACCGTACGGATAAAAAGTATTAGAGACGTCTCCTATACTTTATTTCAAAACCGTCCCCAAGTCCCCAAAAACCATCTCAAAGTAGTCCCAAATCCGTCTCATATTAGTTTCAAAGTAGTTTCCGCGAAGTATACCCTAATGGTTGCATCACTTAATTGGGAATGCAAAGGTCAGGGGTTCGATTCCCGCACTACACATTCACTTCTTTGAAAGATAACTTTGCCAGACGGTCTTTTCAATTGTTTATATCTTTTTTCTTTTATGTAAGCCGTCAAAAATGTATATTCCAGAGGCAATACCATAACCCGATAACTTACTTAGTTCAGAATGTAATCAGAATGCAAGTATCAACAGTAATTTCTTGGGCTCATTTCTTGATCATAAAGCTCACAGTATAATGACAGAAGTATGTTCATTTTCATTACCTATATTACATTCTTCTTTTGCTACCTAAGCATTCCAATAAATTTTCCTTCAAATTTCTTGATAGATACTGCATTGATTTCGCTGTTCCGTTGTTATCATCATGCTCTCTGAGCTTACCCCTCCCCCTGTGAACCATTACCTTACACCTTCTGTATTTTGGATTTTCGATGAACGATTAAAAACAAAGCTCGTTATCCAAAATGAGTATTAATGTTGTACTCTTTGAATATTTCTATTGGTTTTATTAGAGATATTTCGATATTGAAACTAAATTTCTTTTTTTTTTCAGTCGTACTAGTATGATACGAATAGAAAAAGGTATAATTAAAGAGTGAGGCGAATATGAAAGCTGGCATGTGATTTTTTTTTTTTTTTTTTTAATCGTTTATTCATTTTGGCAAGTTTCTGGCGGTAATTTTACATGCCTGTAACCGAAGTATGACGGTTAATCAACAATGAAAAAATAAACAATCAAAATCACTTCTAAAATTATCCCGTTTTCAAAAGACCCTTAAACGCGTCATATCTGAAAGCCTGGCTTAAAATACCGTTCCGCAAACCAACCATTGTTTTCATTTTGTATTTTTGTATATTAAGGGGAAAAGGCAGAAATTGCAATAATTGAATCAAATCGGAGATAACTAGTAGCGCCCAAGGCTATAGAAGTCTCAAATTGTTACAAAAGATTGCTGCTCGTGTATGGTGTGTGATTATTAACAGACCATGAAATCTATTTTATATTGAGTTATTTCAATTATGACGAATTATGACGACCACACGCGACTCTCTGTAAATATTCGTCTCTTCCCCTGAAATGAAAGTATGCATTTAGTTGGCACAGAGTCTCATTTGCAATTTAAAATAAAAGTTAGCAGCTATATTGGGCTTTTCAGATATGACCTGTTCAGAGGTCTTTTGAAGATGATTGGTTTTCACTGTAGGGGAGACCGGGTATGGAAGTTACACGGGTCAGTTGTTACAGTTCTCAGTGTGCTAAGATGGAACAAGAGAGGATGTGCTAACTGGCATCTATATACAGCCTACACATAGCTGTGATGAACTGCCGGTCGTGAAGTTTCTCCGTTGTTTTATTAAAAAGTAAATCAACAAAACCATTTTTTACAGTTCAAAGTAAATTTTTGACAAAAATTGAAATTTGTAATAGCTCTTACAACTGAAGGCACATGATGATAGTCTTGGTATTGTAAATATAGTACAGTTATGTCACTAATATACCCCTAGCCATGCCCTGTAATTCTGCCTAATGACTGTGCTACAGTTGATTTCTGTGTGTAAAATCACCCATGGGGTAGGTTGTTACAACAATCTACCCCATGTTGATGTAACAACTTACCCCAATTACATTACATATGTAAAATTACATTTTGTCTCAATTTTCAGGTGTTAATATTTTTATTTTTCTATTATTACTTTTGTCTATTCTAGAGCTCTACTTGATCTACTGTTAACGATGTCAAGAAACTGGAAAGTTGAAATTAAAGTATGGTGTAAGAGATTTACACATTGTCAACTTACCCCGTATGTTTACATATTGTAACAATTGACCCCGTATGGTGAACAACCTACCCCGTATATGGGGTAGGTTGTTACAAAAAAATGTCTTCACTAATTAAGCTATAGTTAATTAGTGTTTACATGTTTTCAGGTTTTATATGCTCAGGTTTTAGCCAACATAATAGGCTAACTACAGACCCAATATGGAGTGCGTGAGTTCTTTCATGAGAATTATCTGGCCCAAAATATGATTTTGTAACGTCCATACCCGGTTCCCTACCTTTCCTCCAAGACAGCCCTGTCATGAATGTATAGTTCGCTGAAATAAAAGTAGGCTTATTTGGCCAACAGAAATATATAGAAGCACACACACACACACACACACACACACACACACACTCACATATATTATATATATTAATATATATATTATATATATATATATATATATATATATAATAAAATTAAACAAAAATTCTGGAAGAATAGTCGTGTAGGCAAATCTTTTTCCACTTTAACCGGTTTCTTTATTTTCTTCCGAAAGTGAAACACAAATCTTTTAAAAAAAAGATCTTTTTTTTTTTTAGGATTTGTGTTTCACTTTCTGAAGAAATATAAGAAACCGGTTAAAGTGGAAAAAGATTTGCCTACACGACTATTCTTCCAGAATTTTTGTTTAATTTTATATTTTTTCCGTGACGGAGGATTTCATTTTTCAACTTGTTTATAATATATATATATATATATATATATATATATAATATATATATTATATATATATTATATACACAAACACAAAGTCTATGGGATTATCAATGCCAGTTCATTTGCCGAAATAAGGTTAAAGATATCGTTTGTGTGCCATGAGCTCTCATGACTTTTTAGCATAGGGTCTTACGTATATATTTTGATACCAAATTTATTTAGTTTCGACCATCTGGTAATGCGCAGCATTAAAAATGGTTGCGCTAAAATTAAAAAAAATTTGGGCCCCTAACAAAAAATTCAAAAATTCCCACAGAACATGTTACTACTTCACCCTATCGTATTGTGAATGACATTTTTGACATTCTCTGAAATTTCCTTTCAGAAAATGTATACTTTTGTACGGAGAGACTTGATATTTTTAACGTTATGACACTTTGATCCTGATATGGGCAAGATTTTTTAGATTTTACAATTGATAGCGTAACACAAAAAAAAGGCGATTGGGGGGGGGGGCGAGTTCCAAACGCATGACTAAGTTATTTAGTTTTTAAAGTATAATAATGACTTTTGAAGACATTCAAGGCATTGTAAAGATATTTGAATGGTCAACTGAATGAAAACAACTAAAATAATTTAAATTTACTTGGTGTTCTAATAATTTTGGCCACCACTTTATATACCACTGTATATATCAACAACCTATCATGCAATTATGTCTCCCCTGAGAGGAAAGAGAAAGAGAGCAAGAGAGAGAGAGCAAGAGAGGAAACAATAGATATGATAGAGTTAGAGAGAAAGAGAGAGAGAAGAAGAAGAAGAAGAAGAACGGGGGGGGGGGAGCTACCCGGGTGCGTCAACATTAACTGTACATATTTACATAATCATTAATGATATTAATATAATTTCCCCTAAACGTTTTCGAGGTACAATCCATGGTCTGAAATGAATGAACCGTGAAATACAAGCATTGGAAATGTATATAACTCCGGTGAATCATGATATGGATTTTTTGTATTTGTTTATCTTTGTAAAGATGCTGCTGCAATCAATATTACAAATGATGATTTTTGTTATGCCAATGTCGTATTAAGCAAATCAATGATGTAAACAATGGTAATTTATAATAAATGCAATAATTAAAACGATGATAAGGTGAATATAATTGCTAATAACAATGATAAAATACATATAAAATTAATATTTATTGGAAAAAGTATTAATTCACCACTTACTATTAATTTATAAATAATAAATTTTGTTATTAGTCTCATAACAATTAAGATTAATTAATTCATTATTTGTTTATTTTGAAAGATGTTTTCATATCAAATTGACCCGACATAATTTGGTAAATGAATTATCATTAGAAATAGATGCATTACCCTTATTTTGATGGACCTGGGGGTGTAACACAAAGACTAACGATTGATTAAAAGTTACGATTGATTTTTTCTCGGTAGCCTCATCACGGGCAGGATGCTCAAAAGTTGATCATCTTAATCCTATATAACCCTAGCCCTAACCCTTCTCTTAATCATATCCATATCCTAATCCATGACTGTACCTGGTTTTCAAATGAGGTCACCAAGAAAAATCAATCGTAACTTTTAATCAATCGTAAGTCTTTGTGTTACACCCCACAGGTCTATTCGATAATCATTTCGCCCACTCGTGGCCCCTCCACGCGCATGCAACCAAGCAAATTATATCTCGTATTGTGACAAGACGGAAGTAAGTAGCATTTAATTTACAATAATAATATGTTTGCTTATGACGACATAATATTAGAGGCATACGTATGCCTACATATTACAAGAAATACTCATCAAAAGCAATGATCAGAGGGTGAATCTGGGCGGGGGCACAACAGACCTGTAGACCTTCCACAATTTTTAGATGCCTGCGTACTACAAAAATGACACCTGCTAATGCTATCCTATGCCATTGATTCCATCTCTGCATCTCATGCTGATGTGTCTGACGTCACTGAATATTCCTTATTATACAAATCCTGACGAATAACAATGTTTATTTCCAATTTCGTGCTCTAACGCATTGTCTTACAAAATTTCGATTTGGTTACAAATGTGTTTTACGCCCTTTTGCTTGAAAAGGAGCGAGGTTGTCTTCACCCATCCTATTGTTGTGGAATCGCTTGATATGTAGCCTTGTTTCCGGGCGTGAGCAGCTGTCTCTCCGAGTTTTGAAAACAAAGACACGAGACAGATTAAATATTGAGCACTGTTTCACGGCCATCTAAATAATTGCTTAACTTCTGAAAAAAGAAGAAAAAATCAACAACAACGTGAATTTATTAGGTCGAATATGAAACAAATATAAATCATGCAAATAGATCAAAACTGTCAAGATAATCATATTATGTCATGTTTACAGGAAAGTTCACCCTGAAATTATTATTTTTTTTTTTATTACAATAGGAAGATTGAGAAAAACATATATGTGTATGTAGTAGTGGAGATTTCGCGGAAATCAAGATGACGAAATTTTTTATACACTGTAAAAAATATTTGTATTTTTACAGCAAATCTGCTGTCAGCAGAGTCGCCATAAAAAAATGTAATTTAAAAAACAGTTTTGTTGTAAATTTCTCCTGCAAATAAGGAATAATTGAGAACAAAATATACATCAGGAGTAACACATTTGTTCCGTTTTAACCAAATATGTCAGCTATAGAACTCTAATGATTTCTTTTCTTCTCTTTCATTAATTATTAGAGAAGAAATTTACAGCAAAACTGTTATTTCAAATTACATTTTTGTATGGCGACTCTGCTGACATCACTTTGCTGTATTATTTTTTACAGTGTATGTTATGTTGTTTTCATGATGTAAATAGATGTATCTACTTCAATCGTAAAAACATGTATAAGTTTACTTGACCATTCGTATAATTTTTTTTTTTTTCGTTTTTTTTTTTTTTTTTTTTTTTTTTTTTTTTTTTTGTTGTTTACATAATTATAGCATTTTATGGTGCTCCGTACAGTATACCAGTTTATAGCGTAAGTATATTATAACACAAATTTGAAGTACTTTAAGTAACACCGAATCCCAGGTAATGAATTTGTTGATTCATGCTTGGTGTTCATCTCACCCAGCAGCTTGTATCGGGGATCTTGAGGTATCATGTTGTATCAGTGGAGAAAATAGAGTGAAAAAGTTAAGCCACAACTATCTTCTTAAATCCACTTTCAAAAGAGCCGCTCAGAGAAACCTAACGTGTTCAATACATCGTATAACTTCAAAACCCTGATCAACAATGCGAGAGCAAACGTAACTCCAGGCCAACTTTAAATTCAACAAAACCCGCACTGGTCATCTATTATATTTTGTTTGTATGAATAAGCCAATATGACCACCCACCAAATTGCTTGAAATCTACCCCTAATCCCAGTGCTATTCTTCGAATTTATTTTGTTGAGACTCTACACCTTTTGAAGAGGGAAAATACCAAATTGTTAACAAAAAAAATAAATAATAACAAATAAATAAATAAATGAATTGCAACAGCTTTAGGGTGGTATCTCACTTCGCGGAGACGTCTCCGCGACTAATACTTTTTATCCGTTGCGGAGACAAAATATTCTATTCTGTCGCGGAAACGTCTCCGCGAAGTGAGATACCACCCTTAGAGTATGTTACCTCTAATACTACTGCTTTATCTTCCAGAACAAAAATGCTATACCAGCTAAAGGTCACGTGGATAACTTTGTAGGCTGCTTTTAAACAGTGGTTATAATAACAAAAAAGTAAGGCATGCTGTATGTTACTATCATGAATTCAGAGAACTTTTGGAGGCGTTTATTTTGTTGTTGTAAAAGATTTATTGTTCTTTGCCAATTGTTCTATACATATATAAATTTCTGGGGTAGGGGCCTATTGGTAAATATTGGAAGTGGCAATTAGTCCAAAAGGTTATCATGGTGATTTTTTTTTATAGACGAACTGGTTGTAGACTCTAGACGAAATTGATTTAGACTATGTGGGATGAGACTAAAAAGGCATTAGTCAAGGTGGGTTTAGACCAAGTAGAAGTTTACCTAGAGTGTAATTTGGGGAATGGAACTAGGCTTTACAAACATGACAAAAGCGTCATATTCATCAACCTGTGTGTTGAAATACACAGCTTCATATAATTTGACATTTATGACGAATCACTTGGTTTTATTTGAATGTTTGGCTTTTGCTGTCAATGACTTTTAACTGGGTTTGTTCAGGCACCATGCTGTCTATTTGAAGAGTTTCACTCCAAAGGGAATTAAATCCGTCCATTTTGTCAATTTAGAGGGAAAAGGCGGTTTGCAAAGGAGTCTAAGGAAAAATGATCTACTAAATATGCTTAAAATGCATTTTGTTATGATTGCTCTTAAAAATCTAGGTTTATACCTTCGTTAACGTTAAAACCACCTAAACAATGTTGTGATATCAAAAAGACCATTTTCGTTATACTGTGGATTTAGTGCCTTTTAGAGTGAAACTTTTCATTTGGGTTCGGTGAACTCGGAGAATCTAGAGCAAATATCATTGTATGAGTTGAATATATTAATGTGTTGGTATTGGTATCATTGAATAGATTAGCATTGTTCAAGGCGATTGCTTGGGGTGTGTGGTTTAAAATGTTTGAGGAAGACCAAGAATCAAAAAGACATATCTCTGCGGAGAAAATTACAAAATTGTTGAATTGAATATAAATACACTTTCATGAGAGTCACTTTAATCATGTTAAACGTGTTGTCGTGTCTATGGGAAAGAGGAGCATATAGCATTGCATAGTCTTTTTATAAATGGGTGAATATTTCAAAAAAGCCACGATAACTGTTTCAACGAATAAAATTGAGCCATAATACTTTCCATATCATGCCTGTAGGGTAATGCCGCTCCGTTTTGAGGGCACCATTTTCATTTCATTCTTAATATATCAGTTTAGCGGTTCAGACGTACATATTTCTCTTAAATGTAAAGTTTTGATTTTGGTCCGTTTCACAAGGAAGTACAGGTAGCCGTTAAATTGAGCGTTGTTCATTCTGGTAGATAGATTAGCTGTGAAAGAGCATTAACTAGATTGCATAAATACGGTATATTCTTGAATTCCCATACAATACACAAAATAGCCGGTACGCTACAGCGCGGATCAAGTAGGGCTAGGAGTAATTTGGTACTTATACTAGCTAATCGTATTTCATTATAGAAAATTAACGTCTTAAGTCGGACAAAAAATTACCCACCAGGTTTATAATGCGGAACATATCTATTATGTGACATCCATTTAGCAAGTAATTACCTTCAATTTGCAGATTTACTTCAGCCATTATTTAATACCATGTAATTTGTACCCGTATACGGTCAAGCAGATACACAAACCAATTGAAACCTGTTTATTTTCTAAGCATCTGAAAAGTTGTTCAGAATTTAAGCTGATTAGCATGATTAGTACATATTTACATTACAGAAAGGTGAATATGTAAGTGCTTAGTAGGTTAATACAGATAAAGTCATTAATATGATGATTCGTTTAGTATGAGATCAAAATAAAATGAAATTGTAAATCAAAATGGCTTACTTGTCATGCTTGTAGAGATTTCCCGCTATGTTTTGACAAGTACTCTGTCATCAACAGGCGGTAAAATGACTCAAAAACTCGACAACGTCTAATGACGAAAGCATTTGTCTAAACCTGGAAGAAAATTTTTGCAACTTAGTGGTCTTTTCGGATTTTGATTTATAATTTCAAAGTATTTTAGGCGTATTCATGTGTATGACATAAATTTATTGCGAAACATTGGGAGCGATTTTTATTTCATTGACATTCTCCTTGAATGGCGTTAATCTACCTTTGACACACTCGACCCATAGGGTAGGCCTATACCTCCCTCGATTAGACCGGGGGCTCTTCAGTATTATTGGGCTTCAACAAACTTCGAGTCCTAGTTTAGCAATGTTTAGAATGAACCTTTGCCAGGGATTTTTCTTTTTGCTATTCCTACACTTTAAATTTCAAGGATTTAAGATCAATCGTGAACGACTGTTCATAGGGACCAATCAAGTTTTTTTTATTTATTTTTTTTTTTATTTTATTTAAATCTAAATCCTTAAGACGTCTCATGAGTCCCCGCGACATTTTCTCTCTCTCGGAGACATCTCGACTTTGAGAGGTCTCGGAATCTAAATTCACTTCGAGCTAATACAAGAAATAACTAAATCTCTTGGAACCGTTTTATAGAGACATACCATTCACATATGCAGGATGAATCGGAAATTTCATGACGTCATGTATACCTTGTAATTTGGTAGGTACACAAATTGAACAAGAACTATCACTACTTACTTCAATCCCGATTAAAGTTTAAACCCTTGTCAAAATCAAAAGGGATTCCCTGTATTTGATTTAAACTACGTCACGCGTTGGGCAATGTTAGGATTGGTCATTTGGCGATTGTCAATCCCACCTTTAACAAATATCAGATCGGACAATCGAGATGCTGAATTGGTTTCAATTTGAACTAATCAGATGGAATACACGGTGTCTAGATAAAGAGATGTTTTTCAAATATCCATCTCAAGTCGTAACTTCCAGGGGTGTTTTACCAAGCCGTTGGTAAGTTAATTTATGAACGACTTGAAATTAACGAAACGGGATGCCCCAAAGAGTTTTGAGTTTATTCATGTTAATCATAATCTCAGTTAAATTGTAACTAAAAAATATCCTTGAAATACAAAATGCTCATTAATAATGATAACAATAAGACATGTTTGCATTTGTCTAATTTAGCTTACAAAATTGAAAATTATTTTATCATTTGGCTCTTCATATTTCAAATTGTTCGTAAAGTTGTTCCGAACCTACAAACGACTTTATGTATTTTTTGTAACTCAGAAAATGAAACTACTGAACATTTACTTTGGAATTGTAATCTGATAAAAGTTTTTTTGGATCAACTGAAGAAAGAGTTAACTATAATGTTTGATTTCTCGATTTTAACGGAACAGACGGTGATACTTGGCTTATTAACGAAAGAGTGTATTCTTTTTAATCATATTCTGACAATAGCAAAGAAGGCAATATACATGAGTAGAATTAAAAGTGTAAACCCAACGTTCACAGAATTCAAATGTTTATTATTTAACACATACAAAATGGAAAAAAATATATTGCAACAAAACAAAATAACTGTTCACACCAACAGGTGGCAGTGTATGACCAAATGGTTAGCTGACAATAATCTGTAAATCCGACGTGTATTCTTTTTTTTTTTTACTATGTATAATTTATATATGTTATTTGTATTCTGAAGTGACCAATAAAAACACAATTTAAAAAAAAAAAAAAAAAAAAAAAAAAAAAAAAAAAAAAAAAAAAACTAACAACATGGTGAAACATTTCACCATGTATTGAGGTCTGATGGTTAGGTCACCAGTCCGTCAATCGTAAGGCCTACAAGGTTCGACTCCCTGTTACTAAACTATCACCATTATTAAAAGTTCAATGACAATGCGGATGACTTTCATCAGACTTTTTTTCTTTTACTTTCATTAGATATTGAAAATGCATGAACAAAATTCCTTTATGCCTCTATTAATTAACTTCTTTTTGTTGAAACGTCATGTAGACATTATAGCTCTCACTGGACAACTCCTGTACAAATAGTGAGTAGTGGCTCGTCGTATTATCCAAACATTCTATTCGAGTGTTCAATACAGATTACTATTGGATTGTAAGCTAAACATTACAAGAAATCTTAAGAGGTCTAAATTTATCAATGAAAGTTTGCTTTTCAAAATCTCAAATCTAGGGTGTGTGAATGCCCCCATTTTTACTTCGCCTATAGCATGTATAGTTAAAGTTCTGCTTCGAGTTATAGGTATAGGTCTATACACACAAAAGATATTAATCCAGATCACTATAAATGACATTTGTTGAAAAAATCTTGGAAGTGGACCCTTTCACCAATAATTTTTGCCCCCCCAAAAAAAATAGATAAATAAATAAATAAAACATCTACATTGGAATGATTTGAAAGGTCACACAAATTATACTCTAAATTCCAACTATATCCAGAATGCAGCGCCGTTGTGGGAAAGGGGGGGGGGGCGTTATGTAAAAATCCCATCGGTTTGGAGAATCGTGACCATTGTGAATCCATGGTACATGTATGTATAAGTCAAATTTTATCGAAGAGTAAAACCTCAATAAATGAAAATCAGCTTGTGAGGAGTTTGATCATCATAATTTCGTATCATTCCACCATTACATTTAGTTGGGTGAGCTCTTATCAATAATTAAACATAAAATAACAATAAAGGTAGTAGTTCCTATTTGCTTCGCCTACAGAAAATATTTTTTTTTTAAATAAATAAAATAAAAAAAATAAAAAAACATTTTGGTGTAATATCTGGGAGGAGTCCTTTCATCGGATTACCAAGGTTCGAACAAGCGAAATAAATAAACGTCATACCAGTTATCCTTTGAAGTATGTGTACAGTGTACTCACGGGAGTAAATTGACTTACTGGATTTTTAAGGGTTTTAACCTCTCATTTTGAGATAGGAATTGTAAAAATAGATTAATGGATGACGTTTTTCTGTTCTGTGTACTTTTAAAACTCCTTTTCATCGTTTGTTTATTAACTTGTGGTAGGACGAATGAGTGGAGTTAAAAACCTTATGGAAGAGTGGGAGTTATTGCCACAGAAAGAAGCAGAGGAGAAAATACGAACAACGGTTGGTTGCAAGGGCCGCTGGAACCCCCCCCCCCCCAATTATGTTTTCAGAAAGCCGTGTGCATTAAACGCGAGAATGACCGTCTCCTTGTGGACCTTAAGCTTGTTTAGCAACCCCCCCCCCCCCTCCATACTTTCAGAAACGCCCCGCAGCTCTTGAGATGTTCACAAAATCTGATGGCGACATAAACAAATAATAATAAATAATTGTTGAGGATCATGATAAGAAATATCCGCCCAAATCTGGTAGGAATCGGTTCAGCGAGGTTCCGAGATATGACGCCATGAATACCTGATTATTTAGTCCCATTCAAGTCAATTTATTATTGGCCTGGTTTTAAAAGTGCAAATAATTTGACTCGAGTAACTTTTGAAAACTAGGTCGCCCGAGAGAATATCACCTTTACATCATAAACATACCGTTTATATCGTGTGCACTATTCTGTTTTTTTTTTTTTTTTTTTCTTTTCTTTTTTTTCTAACAGTATTTATATGCATGTATTGGTTATTGAATAATAATCACAACGGCCATGTTTGTGCATTTACGAAGGTCACGTGAAAGATCACATGAATATGTTGTGGTTTGAACAATGCTGATCTAGTGAACATCATGTTAAATGTTATATGTACGAATTTGCAGGGGCACCGCCAGAGGGGAAGGGGAGGGGGGGGGGGAGGCGGCGATAAAATTTTGTGTTGCATAATATACATATATGTATTTCGTTTATCACATCCCTCCCCCTCCCCCCACCCATAACGACGCCGGGGAATTTCCCATGATGTGATTATGTATGAAGTCACAGTGACACATGGTATTTAACTGTCTTATAGCAGTCAGAGCACGTTATATTGTATATGTCAAGTGTAATTTGACAAATCGTTTGACAGGCCATTTTTAGGAAACTTGGCTTGTAATATACAAGGACATTGTATTTAGAATGTTTCCTTGAATTCAATGAAAATTAAATTATGGTCGAAGGCCTAAGATTTGTTTTTGTGTTTTTTGTTTTTGTTCTTGTTTTCTTTATTTCTTTCTTTCTTTGTATATTGTATTACTATGTTTTAATGGGTGTGCGTCCCCGGCTGTGTCCAACACTAGTTTTTATTTCCATATCGGTAACCCTTTTTCGTCCATACCTAAAGGACTTTGAAATGATAGAAGCATGCTTTGTGGCTGTTGTTGTTACTGTTATTTTGGTTGATTCTGGTGTTTTTGTTGTTTTTGTTATTATTATTTACCTCCTTCATGCCCATTCCCACCCACGTGACCTTTACCAGAGCTCTGTAACACAAAATGTTTTCAATCAATCACAAGATGCAATTATGCCCAACCAAGTCAGATCATTGTTGTGTGCTCTTTTTGCTCTAAAGGATGACCATTAATCAATCATTAGAATCATTTGATTATTGATCGCAAACCAAAACGACTCCAAAATAGTGGAGGTATCAGCCAAGAGAGAGGGGTTGGTATCTCACTTGCAATAAAACGTGTTTTAGACGGGTTTAAGATTAGTTTGAGTCGGGTTTGATGCTAGTTCGAGATGCGTTTGAGACTAGTAGCGGAGATTTCACAGAGACGTCTACGAGACGGGAAATATTATGAACATGTTCGATTTCCCGCAACTCATGTCGAGAAGCCTCATGAGACGTCTCTTAGACGTCTCCGCGAACTCCTGACGCTTGAAGTCTTAAACCCATCTCATGGCAGTTGAGATACCACCATAAGAAAATGAAACAAAAAACAATATTACTCTGGCCTGCTAAGATCTTGCCCGATTATCGGTCTGCTTGGCATGCTTGGGGAAGGGGTATAGTGTGACCAGGCCTAACACGCGATGAAAGTTATTTCACAGGCTCAATGTCATAAAAACATTTCTAAAGGTGACTCACAAATTTTAGACAAACAAAGTGAGGGTAGGATTGGGAGTCATGTAAACACACCCTGGGGGTTGTATCAGGTATACCCTGACATAGGATAAGGGTAAGTGCAAATCACCAGGAAACAATCATTTGGGGGTGAAACCACAACATTCTGGCCAGGTTTCTAGTTATTCATTGTGACATCACTGAAATGTCAAATACCTGGGAAAACGGAAAAGAGTTATACTTTTCCGATTTACTGATCGTCCACTTGTACACTGCAAAAGCGTTGGGGTTTAATTCATTGGTGTTAAATTTACACCACTGGTTTTTATATTGGACAACTCTCATGGTGGGTGTCCAAAATAAACACCAGTGGTTTTGATTTAACATCAACTTAACACCAACTTTTTCGGTGAGCATTTCCAGATAATTTTGTGTAGGCCTACAATCAAATTTTGGATTATGGATTATCCGATCCGGAATTCCTTCACAAATTATGGATATATGAGAGAGAAAAAAATCAAATCTGCTTAAATTAGAGTAAATTTTGTTTGGGTTGATCTCGTGGAGGGGTCCTTTGGGGGAAATCAAACATTTTAAAATCACCTTTCAAATTGGAGGACTTGGGCAAGAATAAAACTGCGTTTCGATCGAGATGACCTTTACCACTTGGAGATATTTATTTTTCTGATGACCCATAGTTAGTCATGGACAGGGTACGAGGTTATTCTTGGTCATGGCCAGTCATTTGGCTTCGAATATATAGGAGTGTTGTATGTCAGATTGTGGGCAAGGGGTGGACTTGGTTGGGGCCGTTCGTTGATCTGTGATCAAATTGTAGCCACATCCCCCCCCCCTCCTCTCTCTCTCTCTCTCTCTCAATCTCTCCCTCTCTCTCTCTCTCTCTATCTCCATCTATGGTTCCCTCTCTTTCCCTCTCCAATTGTTGGAGGGACTGTAGTATTAGCGCCATTGGGAATTATTTTATGTCCTAGTATTAATACTTTTATTTGCGTAGTACTTAATTCAATCACCAATAGCGTTATTGTCATTTCGCCAAATTTCTTGATCCTCGCCTTTTTATTTTCTATATTTGAAGGGGCTGGAGAAGGCAATGGCCAAAGAACCAGGATCAATTTTATTGTGACTCAAATGAGCATCGCTATTGTCTTTATTTATTTATTTATTTTTTTTTTGTGGGGGGGGGGGGGGCGAATGGCCGCAATAAATATAAATATATATTTTTCTACAGAAAATCGCATATTTATATTTGTATAGGTCTATATTTGAAACATTGGATCGACGACTAGGGTTGAAAGGCTGGGCTCATTTGGCATGGTGTTTGGGAAAATTTGGTCCAATATTTCCGTTTAAAAATCTTACAACGAACGTCTCTAAATCTTATTTGCATTCCGGTTTCCTATAGTCGCCGTCTAACACGCTAATAGTATTTTCACACCTTTGCCTACAAGTCAACAACCAGAAGAACTTTGGGTCCATCAGTAGGGGTGAAGAGGTGAAAATTATCACGCCTTTTAGTGAAGAGTAAATAAACGAGAAATAGAGAAGATTTGACCGTTTGATCTTGTACATTTGTAGAAAAGGGGTGAAGGTATTTTGTATGTTCATTGGCATGTGCATTATGGCGGAGCCGTATTGAGCGCTAAAGGAGCGTGCCCCTTTAAAATTGGGGGCAATACATTTTTACCATGCCAACTGATCATTAAAAAAATATGTGTCTGTATACACCATTAAAAATAAGAATAAAATGATAGATAATAAAAATACAACAAATAGGCCTAATTAATTAATGAAACAAGAAAATATTACTGATTATAATGCTTACAGGTATTGGGACTGTATTTTAGTTCCATATGATCATGATACAATATCAATATTATTTATTTGATTTTGATCTGAAAACCAATAAGATAATTTTGTTTAAAATGTTAACTTGATAAATTTCAACACTAAAATTGGTCTTTCATAATTCAAATTTTCAGCACTCTTTTTATCGTCCTATATTAAAACTCAGTGATATTTCTGTCAATTATCAAGATTATTCGAATGGTCAGGGAAGATGCACTTTTATGGCCTAGGTCATTGAGATATTTTGATGATTAGAATATCTATCCATCATACGGTCAATTAATTTAGTAGTATTACTGAATCAAACTGGGTCATAAAATGCTGCATAACAAGTATTAAACATATATGAACGGTGTATGAATTATACTGTGACATCTAAGCAACTTGCTCTGTATATTATTTTCAAGCTTCACAAATTCTGGAAAATTGGTCTATGCGATTTTTACGAGTGTATAAATATACTGAACCGTGATTTGAGGAAGAAAAATATAATAAAAATCCCCTATGCATCATGGTAATTAATAACAATGATTGACAAACACCCCCGCATTCCATCATTTCAGCACGGTGGCGGATCCAGGTTTCGGAAATAAAGGGGGCGCAGAAGGAAAATTTGAACATAGAAGGGGCGCAGAGGGCAAATTTCTTGCATTATAATTTCATTAACACGTTTGGCCATTATGTGATTCTAAAAAATTAGGGGGTGTGGACATTCGCCACTTGCACCCTGGCTGGATCAGCCACTGGAGCATGGCGGCAGCAGGAGCAACTTGAAATATACGAGTAATACGATTGATCCCAAATTACCCAACATATGATGTTCCATACACCGGCCAGCTATATTGTGTTATGTTTTTTTTTTTTTTTTTTTTTTTTTATGTGTACACGAAACACAATATAGTGTTCCCATATTCCTTATTGCAAGGGTATCAACTACCCCCCCCCCCCCCCCCCCACATACATATACGCATGTCCAACTTACACAAATATACGAAGTTAGTAGGACTTCTCGAAATATAATCTCTATAGTAACGAGGGGATTGGTGTGCAGGGTGGCGCTGGCACGATCAGCTTTTCAAAGCGTTCGCATTGCAGCAAAAGCTCTATTCGGGAAAGGACATGCATTATTTTTCCCTCTGTCTTACGCCTTGTGACTGCTCGCTTACAACTGCATCTGATCAGTGAACATATTACAGTTGATATATCCAGGAGAGTCGTGAATTTTATCATTTGATTTATTGGACATTGCTTTGGATTTAAATTTTATGTTGCTCAACTCAACTCAAATTGTGTTTGGAATACTGTGAGATTACTTGCAGAAAGACCCCACCGAGGAATACAATATTGATGTAACTGTAAAAATCGACCCCTGAACATTCGAACATCCAAACAGGTAAGCATGGTAGCTAATGTAAGATATAATGTAGAAATTGAATAAAAATGTGTCCTTGAGAAATGTCTAGATGAAACTTGCTCTGATTAATATATGGAACCAAATTTAATTCGGTGTAAATAACTTATGCTTTTATTTCAAAGAGAAAATATTCATTACTACATGTAGTATGTACCGTTCTTCTTTTCATGATTTATTGGTTGCTTCCAAAGCGGCATCTTCATTAACTAAAAGAGTTGTATTGAGTCTTGCGTAGTCACATGTATTATAGATATAAACTTTTAAAAGGGGAATATGACTATACAGTCGTTGTATGGACAGACCGTTCATCATGTTCATGGCTCTCATTTGATAATTGCGAGTACTGTGAATATTTAGGTCGTGATTTATTTAGAGATAAGCACCATCCATACGGTTATTGCCCCTATCCCCGATCGTATATAGAACCCATTTGCCCAGTTCCAGAAATATTGGGCCTACTGATTTGTCTGGTTGCCAGTTGCAATCTTTCCAATGACTATTCAGCAACCTTCATGTTTACACCCTCCCCCGAAAAGAAGCCACCGACTACAACTCATCTTGGTTTAGTGAGATCTCTTTATCAAGGGAGATGTCGTAGTAGTGGTAGACAAACATCATTTCAGAAGCATCTCAAAACAAACGTTTGAGCTGCAATAGCTTTGATATCAATCTAGCTTTAAATGGAATGTTTGTTCAGTGCCTCAAGGATGTTAATGTTGTGGAAATATATTGCAGTAACGTCCTTTGGGTTCTAAACAGACGATGATGTAGGTCCCCATCAGGCCCAATCCAATTCGAACGTGACGTTTTTCTTTTAGAAGATCTCGGATTTATACCAGGGTCCACGCGTCTCTGCATGATGCTTCTTCTCTTATTAGATGCACACCCATATACACACAGACACACACACAACCTCACACCACCCACATCTTACCCACATACACATACACAGCCTCACCCACACGCACCCTCACCCTCCTCCTGCGCACATATTGTCTGATGATATGAGATCGAGAAAGACATCATGTAAGGTAACACATTTCTGACTTTCTTTCTCTTTCACACACACGCACACACACACACACACACACACACACACACACCCTCTCACACATCACACGCACAGCACACACTTACTCCCCAATACAAACGCACACCAACCCTCACACACAACCACCTCACCCTCCTCTCGCGCACATATCGTCTGATGAGACCGAGGACTTGATATATGAGGTAACATCATCTTACTCTTTTGTTTCTCTCTCACACACACGCCCCATACGCACATACCACACACTCCCTCCCCAACACACACACACACCCAACGCATACACCCACTCACACCCCAGACACACACACCTAACCCCACACCCTCCCCAACACCTTCACCCTCACATTAATCCAGGCTCTAACGTTCTCACACATCTTGTTTGATGACAGCCAGGGGGAAATCAGCAGACGATGATGTTCAGTTTCCAAATCCCGCCAAAAAAATTTGTCCAAATTTTCCAGGGGAATCTTGGAAGTTAGGATCAGGCCTGTCAAGATTAACCTATATTTCCTAAGCTGTGCATTCCGCCTGGATCTGTCAGTTCTTCTTTATGTATTTTACTCTGGGCGATATTCAAAGTTGAAAATGGTTAAGATCTGAGATATTGATTGATAGTAGTCGTTATCTATTATAGAATTTACTCATGATTAAATGATGTTTACGAAAGATAATGTTTATTATCATTATTACACTTGATATATAGTTAGGCTTCAGGACACCATACTCTAATGATCTGTATGAAATGTTTAAGTCTGATAGATTGATCTTTTATTTATGGTAGGGATCGAAGATGCTATATTGTTGAATGAATCTAAGAAACTAGGCAATTGATCATGATAATGGATATTAGGTCTAAAGCAACAACACCCATTGAGATAATGATATATAGTTGGTTTAAGGCAATAATAACATCTGAGTTCAAACATGGACCAGGATCTAAGGTTGAAATAAATAGCCCGATAAATTATGATTGCAGTATTCTACTTGAAACTTCAACTTTTTAACTGAAAGAGAAATTTATGTTGATGATGTTATGAACGGTAACTATAATCTAATAATGATAGATAGTAGTTTTTAAAAAATTGTCATATACATTTATTTATTATAATCACCGAGGCCTACCAAAGAATAAGCCTTTATATTTTGTGTCGACAGATATGGTAATTTATGGTGTCATAATTATACACTACAAGATTATCGACCTAACTGTGGAATTATACAATTATGATTTCGTCAAGTTTCGCAATATCTTAGTTGTAATTCAGTTATTTATTATGATAACTTTAAAACTTTTGATTTTTTTTCTCCTCCCCCTGAACATGGTATCGTCTGATAGATTGATCTTTTATTTATGGTAGGGATCGAAGATGCTATATTGTTGAATGAATCTAAGAAACTAGGCAATTGATCATGATAATGGATATTAGGTCTAAAGCAACAACACCCATTGAGATAATGATATATAGTTGGTTTAAGGCAATAATAACATCTGAGTTCAAACATGGACCAGGATCTAAGGTTGAAATAAATAGCCCGATAAATTATGATTGCAGTATTCTACTTGAAACTTCAACTTTTTAACTGAAAGAGAAATTTATGTTGATGATGTTATGAACGGTAACTATAATCTAATAATGATAGATAGTAGTTTTTAAAAAATTGTCATATACATTCATTTATTATAATCACCGAGGCCTACCAAAGAATAAGCCTTTATATTTTGTGTCGACAGATATGGTAATTTATGGTGTCATAATTATACACTACAAGATTATCGACCTAACTGTGGAATTATACAATTATGATTTCGTCAAGTTTCGCAATATCTTAGTTGTAATTCAGTTATTTATTATGATAACTTTAAAACTTTTGATTTTTTTTCTCCTCCCCCTGAACATGGTAATGAATTCATTATATCTTTTTGAAGCAGTTTCCCTAGCTCTTTCCATGCTTGTACAGGGTATCTATTTCATATGTGTGTATGTATCAGCAGTTAGATGGCTTTTGTGATTGTAAGCTCTAGCCCATTTCAAAAGTGATTTTAATTAGGAGTAGTTGGAAGTGGTGGGAGCATGGAGGAAATAATGAATGGAGGGGGCCTGGAACATCATCTTACACCAAGCAATTACTGAACGTTTATCGAATTTACCATATCCAGATATTAGATGGAACGACTGTTCAAAACGAGTACTGTAAACGTGGAAATATTCGCGGTACATTTATTTTCACGGATTTCGCGCAAAGATTGTACGGCAATATGTTTTGCGGCCTCTGAGCGCGAAAATTTAATCGCGCGAAAATAACAGCGAATACAGTAACCTACATGCCATTTGCTACATGCCCATTATGTTTAGCTCCTAGATGCAAAATCATCTTAGAAGTTTTCACGTACACATATAATTTGTAGACCACTTCCATGACTTCAAAATTTGCGTTCAATTCATGAAAATAATGATTCTGAACATATGGTAGGATCCATGTTCTGAACAAGCGAATTAAACATTCCACACACTCATAGCTGAATCCATACATTAATTGAAACCATTTCAAATATCATTGTGTCGATTTGGCTTGCAGACTGAGAATTATTTAGCATCACAATTCAAAATTGATTCACACGCTATTGCAGCTTGCCTATATCCTCTACAATACCACTTCATAACAATGACCTATATAAATTGAAGTGAACAATTTAGACCCGTTTAGTTATTGTCCTTATTTGACTCTCCAACCCCCTCATCAATCATCTTTTACGGCATGACAGATAGTCTCGACACCAGGAAACAACATCGAACCTTGGCCCGAAAGATCGTTGTTCCAACCTACTTTGGTCCCTGTTTTATGTAACCCAAAGCATCAGTTCTCCAGTTCTGTTTTTTTTTTTTTTTTTTTGCGTGATATGAACTGAGTTGTCACAATTACCTCAGGAAACTTTTTCCTGTTCTTGCGTGAAAATTAATAAGTAAAACAAGATAAAAATGAAATTCCCTTGGAGACCAATAAGCATTACATATTCAGATTTAGTATCATTAAATACAACCACCTGCTCACTATTAACCTGAATATATATTCACACAAAATTCATGTAAATATGGATATATCAAATGATTGAAAACAGTCAAGATCGACTCCAGACCGATATAGCGATTCAATTATAGAAAACATTGAAAAATGGCAAATCATATCGGCCATGTGAATTGCTCGTCAACTCGTTCCTTTATCTGTTTATGAAAAGTATGGGTATGGGCGAGAGACTACAGGTGTTACCATGGCGACGTCGTGGGTGAATTTCAGCGCCAAGCTGATCGGGTATCCTGTAGCATGTAATGACGTCATCAAGCATGTCAGGCGATCAAGAAGAAATAAAAACATATCTTGATTTTCCAGCAAGTGGGGATCACCGATCCTTATCAACTGATCAGTCTTCCCTTCTTGTAGTTAGCAATTTAAGATATGTCATGTACTGAGAAGTAAAAAGACTTAACTCCAACACTATTTCATGACTCTAAGGTCCTCATGTCAATCAGCAGACGGTATCGGTTATTTCCAAGTCCAATATCAACCTGATCGGCTGTGATATTGGCTAATCATGTTGTCAAGATCAAGTGTTGATATATCGTGACGATGTTAGCCTAGATTTTATACGTCGGTTTACATGGTTTACTCAGCATGCGATGAAGGCATGTGGTACTGACAGGGTATGGTCGCTGAATAAATCTGAGATTCAATTCTATTTTAACAGAACTTGCCGTTTTTAATGAGTCTATGACACAATGTAATTTCTTTATAAATCTGATACAATATTAATAAAGCGGGAAATGAATATATCATTCGTCATATAATACAATACTTAAAAACGGGAATCTGCAGCCTTGGCGAACCCAAGATGGAGAGAGACAGAGATAGAGAGAGAAATAGAGGATTGGACATGTGTTGGATGAAACGGATCTTAGAAAACAAACATCATCATCTTCTTTTCAGACAACCAGTAGACCATGGTGTGAAATTGATCCTAAGGATTATACAATAAACATGATAAATGAGTAAATAATATACCTCATACGCTATGTCAAATAAAACCAAATCTAGAAACAAAACCTTGAACATATTGAAAAGCGAAGCAAAGCAAGAACGGTAGACGCCATGGACGTAAAGATTTATTTTACATGTTTGATTTGGATCCAAATTCATAAGATCTTGTTGATCAAGACAACTGTAATGGTGTGAAATTGATCCACTAGATTATATGGTCGAAGTGAAAATCGCACTCTCATATGTGATGCGTCACGTCGAAAGGAGAGACTACTCGCAATTTTTGAAATCCATTTTATTTGATATTATTGATCCCTGATTCATTTGCTTGAATTGATATATACCCGACTGTAAAGAGTAAATAGAAGTGGAGATATTAGCCTCTGAACGCGAGGAGAATTGTGCTCTTGGAAATCAAAATCAAAGAGAAAACGTCTGCGAAGTTTGACTTCCTTTGTACCCCGCGCCAGAAAAATAAGAACACTCTGTCACCGCTTTACTCACCGAAATGCCCTAGCAACTACTTGTTACAAAGGTGAAACGATTGACCAATGAGGAGGCTGCATTCAGGTATACAGAGAACAATACTCGTCCGTCACGCATGATCGAGGCAAGCGGAAATAACGGCGATGTTCAATCTTCTCAACAAAAAAAGAAGCTGAATTTGGTTAGTTGTTTTATATCTTCGTCAAATAAATAAAACGTCATGCTCTTTCTAATTGTTAAGAAAAAAGTCCGTCTTTTTAGAAAAGTGTTGACCAATCCTGGCGCTAAATTAGTTAGAAACGAAACTATTTTAAAACCTTTTTGGGGTTTTATTCCGATGTTTGCGTGCGTTCTTTGAATGTCAGTCGCGTACTCTTACTCATAATAAAGCGAGTCATTTTGATCTGAACTCTGTTGGAAATTTTAAACATAATAATGGTCTATAGACTAAATTATTCTTGTACAGGGGCTTATGCATTTTGTTATATTCTTTGAATAGTATATGATAGAGATAAGCCTCCAAAAATGTTTTATAAATTATTTGCGCCTCACGAATGTATTTAGAATTTCTCTGATCACGTTTTATGAGTGGCTAGGTTAGCTTAAGACAATGAAAAATAAAAACGTAAATTATTTGCTCGATCTCGTCTTTTATTGATCAAACTTGTTACTAGTAATAAGAAGATATTAATAATTTTAGAAATGAATTATTTTAAGAGTAAATCGTATTTTGTTTCGTCGTGTTTAGTAAAACGCTACTTTTTTTTAAACACATTACTTTGTAAAATAAACTGCAGAAATTTGCTAGTAGCTATGGGTGCTATCTCCCTCGCGGAGACGTCTCCGCGACAGAATACACATTTCGTCTCCGCGACGGATAATAGTATTAGAGACGTCTCCGAGACGCTTCAGCGGCAATTTATGAAGAGAAATCCGTCTCCGTAATTCAGGAGACGTCTCTAATACTATTTATTCTTCGCGAAACAAAACTTCTATTCTTTTTGCGGAGACGTCTCCGCACTCATGGAACACTTTATCTTTTGATATCTGTTTCAAAGCAGTTTCAGAGAAATGTCTCAAAGTAGTATCCGCGATCATGAAACGTCTCGGAGACGTCTCCGCGACGTCTCAACAACTCGTCTCAAACTTGTTTCTAAGCCGTCTTAAAGTTGTTTCAAAGTAGTTCCCAAAAAGTGAGATACCAGCCGCAGTTATAAACTAGATTGATTTGCCACTCCCCCCCCCCCTTAGCTCATTGGTTTCCACATAATGCAATATCAACCAATTTTAAAACCATATTTTTTTTTCAATTTTAAATTAGCATCTCTTACGCGTCTTAAGACTTTAACCTAAATACTTGTATCAGAAGTATTATGATCACGTCACCTCTTTTTGTGTGCTCTATGTTTCCCTGATGGAACCAAATTTGTTTATAGGGAGGTTTTAATTTCCCATCAGGACAACAGATATCGCGGCCCCTAAAATAAAATGCTGAAATTAACATTCATTTGGATCCAGATAGCTAAGTCAAGCAATAAGTAGCTTTTCCCACATAAACCCCCCCCCCCCCCACCCGATTGTTAGATTTGACATTCGTTTGCGTGCTCCGCTATCCGGATGAAACAGCTTTATTCACAGCAGGTAATTGTGGCATCGCACAGCTGAGTGCAGCTAAAGAGAGTTTAGTTCGCTATTCGCTCACAAAAACGAAACAAAAAGCCAATAGAAATCACACAACACATGACACGTGAACGTCCAACAAACAAAGCCATGCGTTGCTAAGGTGGAGCTAAACGGAGAGGGAAATGAGCATGGACGTGCGCTTGTATGTCCGGAAAAAAAATTATGACCGAAAAAAAAAACTCGCCGAAAACTGCTTTTTTACCACTTTCCCGTTATCATTTTCACTCATTTTTTTTTACAGAGCAAAATGAAGCATGGTAGAACCAGAAAATTAAAAAAAAAATATTCCTCAAAATTTTGAGTTTTTATTAGTTTGTCGATTTACTCAGATCTTTGATCTGCGACTTCTCTCTCATTTCGACAAGACGTATCAACATATTTCAATGTCAAAATACGACCAAGGTTAGTAAATGAAGGCTACATGGGTGTCAATACAGTATTTGGTCATGATTAAAGACTCACAGGGGAGTATCAGCAAACATTTATGTTCATAAGTTTGAGTTTGCAATCGCATAGGCCCTATCTTCATGATCATCTTTTTACTTTAGCCAGTCAAATGTATTTTGGAGGATAATAAGATAAGATACTAAAGTTATTCAACTTAAATACAGAAAAATTAATGAAGGCCTTGATTCTTTTTTACTTTTAATTATGTTAATAGCTACGTACTAAGCAAAGCACGATAATTTCATTAGCAATGTTCAACTTGTATTGTTTATTTTATATTTTTGTTTGTGAAAACATTAGTCATTTTTTTTTCGACACATTTTCGGGGGAATAAATAAACATTACCTCCAAATACACACAATGTGATTTGGAAACGAATTCATTTCCAAACCATGTTCATTCCCAAACCATTAAAAATAATAATTTTGATTGATTCGCACAGATAACAATCGGTTTAATACATGCAGTGTGGTTAAGGTACATAAGTAAGATGGTCATGAGCATGTGTCTGTAAGAATAGGATATAAGAATAAACAGAATATATCACGATACGTGTGCAAGTAAACATGAAATTTCGTCGACATATCTGGTTTATTTTCTAGACTAATAGCATGACAGACAGCCGTATATTTGGTATGAAATTAGATATACAAAAGAACAAACCCGTCAATCACACCCCCTTTTTGCCTTAATTCTACATTTTGGAAAAACAATGACAAGAAAAAAAAATAGTTGAAAAGGAAGAATGTAAATATTTACTATATGCTCACACCTTGAAATTCATGTTTAGATAACTGATATGGTTATAATAAAAAGGGTTACGAAAAAAGAAAAACGTTTTGGATGCAGCCCATTATTTCATAGCGAAATGAGGAATAGGAAATTGAAGTGTTAAAATTGTGGAAGTAACACTGATTAACGTGTATTTTCTTCTTCTTTAAAAAAAAAATCGAATAATGCGATCATATATGCTATAATGCATATATACCATGATAAGTTAGTATGAAGTAATCTACTCCCTAGTTGATCTTATACTCTTTCGCGTATTGGGATCGCCTGCATTCAGTACTTATAACAATAATCATGTTAATGGGTGGAGTCTACACTGTTAGAACGCGGTTTAAAAATTTCGCTGTTTAAAAAAATGTTGGTTTAAAAGTTAAACGTTCTTGTTTAATATGTGAACATCGTTGTTTAAAACCAGAAAAGCGAGGTTTAATAGCTTTAAAAAAAGACCTGTTTCGATATTTGAGTTTAGATATTAAACAATTTTGTTTAAACAGGCCGTGGCAAATGTCACGTGATAGTCATGAGCTAATGGCATCACTCATTACATATGGAAGGTAAATCGGCGCAACATTTCAATCATGGCGAAGGACTTTAAACTCGTGTATGTACAGATGTGTTGGCTCAGTGGATAGAGTGTCTGCCTTAGAATCGAAAGATCGTGAGTTCGATCCCCGGCCGCGTTAATCAAAAGTTAAAGCGTTTTTATTTTTTGGAGAGAAGCGTTAAACAATACTGTTGATATCTTAAACAACCATTAAACAACAGGTTGTTTAAACTTTTAAACAACAAGAGTGTTAAAGTTTTAAACAAATACAGGTTGTTTAATTTCTAAACAACGCTGTGCAATTCACCGGTTAACACGCAGTTGTTTAAGATTTTAAACAACTTGTTTAATTTTTTCTAACAGTGTATTATAAAATCAGAGTTGAATTCCCCTAAGAAAAAAAATATGTAAAGTATGGTCTTTCAAATAATGTAATCATGTATAATTATAAATCAAACAGAAGAATAGGAGAAATGGGAGAAAATAAAAGACACATGGGAGATTTATAGAATATGAAATAACATCAACCGAATGGTAATAAATTGTCTATCATGAATATTGTCCCCATAAATCTTTCATAAGCTCCTTTTTCGGCATTTATGGCATGTATTGTTTATTTTTCAATATTTGAAGTTTGACCTTAATGTCCTAACCTCTATGGTCGTCAAGCCCTGTGTAATGTTTACAATTGGAAAGGTTTCAATTGTCATTTTATTATTTATCTTACCCTACAAGCAGGGTGTGAATTGAAAGTTAGGCACGCATTAGACACATGTTAGAATTATAATTAGATTTGTGATATCACAGGTTGCAAAAGACTGAAAGAGTCGAAATTTAATATACAGAACTAGTATTTGTGTTAGTGTCAGGCGAAGTGGATTTGAATAGTAGTAATTAACGTCTGTTGATTTATTCTTAGAGTAGAAGAACGGTTTAATATTGTTTTGTTTTGTTTTGCTTTTTTTTTTTTAGGTGGGGGGAGTTAAATTCTTTCTTATTTCCCATAAACGGCTCAATAAAAAGGTTGAAAATGTTATGAAATAGGGCCTACATGATTTGCATGTTAGGGTGCAAGGCGGGAACAAAACTCGTGTTCATTATTTGAACAATCTCATAACGCATTCCACGTTGACACAAAATGCCCAGATAAGGTAGCAATTATTTCAATAAATTGATTCACAAATGATATAATCTGTGCAGGTTTATCTCAAAGCTAATACTTGAAAGTTGAGTCTCAAGTTCTGTTGAAACTTAAGAGACCACTTTACGGCGTCGGTTCAGGATTGTTTGCTCGATCTTTGCAACCATTTTATATGGAAGAACGGGACGTCGGTAGTAACCAAAAATGTAAAAATCATTGAAAATCGGAAGGTGTAAAATCAAATTAGGACATTTATCAATAAGATAAATACTTTGAACTGAAATTAAGCAACTTTTGAAATATCAAAACTGGCACCAAAGGAATCGAAGAGGCCAAAATCTCCATTAGTGTTCATGTATATGAACAATTTGCATCCTCCATTGTCTTTGTGAATGGTGTAATTTACATTCATATTAGCTGTTATAAAAAATAGTATATTAATGATATTTTGTCTTCTTTGAAGAGGAACGCAATGCTGCTTTCAAATGATAAATTAAGGGCTACCTGTATGATCTTCTCAACATTTAGCCTGTGGAGCAAAATTGTCTTCAGATATTGTTGAAAATATCCCCACACAATACCTGATAGGTAAAAATATTTTCATATTGGTAGAAGTGGAATAATACCGCTCCTGGTATAAAAATTACTCCTCTTTTAGTGTTTAGCTTCTTTATACAATGATCACAGTAAACTGGTAAAATCAACCACCGAGCGGCAAGGTATGAAGCTAATTAATACGGACAATAACTATTACTCACAGGTAGGGGCGTCAATCTACTTGAAACTTTGGGAGATGATACAGTCTGAGTGGGTTGTCAACTGTTTGTAAGGCCTCAAGTTATTAAGTTAATTATTATAGTAGATGATATAATTGTTCTGCATTTTATCTGAATTCTCACAACACTGAGAAGAAGGCCTCACTTTCAATTTTTTTTTTTAAATGGGGCTCTTCTTTCGTTTTTGTTTTTGTTTGTTTTGTTTTTGTTTTTTGTTTTTTAATGTTTGTTTGTTTGTTTGTAAAATATAGAAATTACACTAGTTTCATTATTTTAACCGTTCCAAAACTACCCCCCCCCCTCCCCGTTTGCTGGAGGCATAGATGGCTCGATAAAGGACATGGGGCAATTCAAGCATGTAAGGGAAGAAGATTTTGCTAAATAGTGCATAGATTATCCCCTATCAGTTACAGATAGGTGATTTTGGATTAAAGAAGGGATTACTGGAATCCTCTTTCCACGGCAAGGGGCGTATACATGGAAGTATCTCATATCATGCATGTCATGTAGAGTCTTTAGGGGTTGGTGTTGAAGGGCGTACTATAATAGGTTGATTGAGATAAGTAGGTTTGGGGTTGTACCAAAAAGTGCAAAGTTACACAAAAAAGAGTAGTTGATTAATGACAATTATTCAACTTTGATTCTGGCTTTTAAAAAAAAATGTATAGCCAAGAATAATTCCCGATGAGAAAACGGATAGTTATGTCACTCTATCGAATAGGCCTAAATTTTATTTACCTGTAAGAGGTATTACATTTAATATTCGCCGACGTTGTCCTCGGATAAAATACTGCGGGGATTGGTACAGGTTTGTCAACCAACTTTGCCCAAGAAACATTAAAAATATATACTACGGCTTTACTCCAGTTTATTTGTGAGTATATATAAAAAGCATACTCATACATTTACAGTTAAAGCCATTGCTTGTTTTACATAATCGTAATGTTGAATATGATTGGGTTCTTTACTGAGTATACGTAATGAAAGTACTTTCGTCATGACAAAAAGGGGTATTACACGAGAGGAGAGTGGGGAATTTTGGGTGACTCATCGCCCATTATCCCATTACAGCGGGCATGATGGGTAGGCGTGGTACCAATATAAGTTGAGGGAAGGGTAATCGATGATCAAACATGACGAGTTGATTCCAGACGAGAAAACTTTCACTCTCGAGTCAACGAGCCTTTTCACACATGTATTCTATCAGTGATTCTCGTGAAAGCTAGAAGGCAGTTAATTGAGATTTTTCACATTTGAAGTTCTCAATTCAGCCTGTCTACCAGTGAATCAGAATCTGGAGCGGGAGCGTCACGCATGAAAAAGCCACCATCATTACGATAATATTATTGACAACTCCCTAACCATGTTACTCTCGAGAGTCAACGAGTCTTTTCACACCTATGTCCTATTTTGACTTCTCTTGAATGCTAGAAGAGTTTTCGAATCATGTCGATGTGAACGTAAACAAGGTTCTAAATGATAAAAATAATGATGATGATGATGATGACTTCTTCACGCGAGATGCTCATAGATCTATTAGTACATAATAGTCTCGTTGCAGTCTACCAATTGCGGATTCTGGAGGGGCGCATGGGACCCCCCCCCCCCCTCCCCTAAAACGTCATTTAATTAATTACCTTACGTATTACCTAATACAATATAATAACGTTGAAAGAAATCGTGTGTGGATATTTATCCATGCTAGTTGTGTTGGGCATAATAAAGGTCCAACACGAAGGAAAAAATGTTGGAAGAGGACCTGTGAAATACAAACAGAGCACTGAAAAATATTGTTGTGTTTGACGATAGGATTACTACACCTTCCTTCGGGAGCAAAGAAGTTCATATTACAAAGTGTCAAAAATTAAAGCAAGAATGTTGTATGTCCAGGAATACATATGGGTGTGTGCAGGGGGGGGGGGTGAGGTGGAGGTGGACACCTATCTAATAATAATAACAATAATAGTTACATTTATATAGCGCTTAATACGATATCCACCCTAGTGTTTCTAAGCGCTTATAGTGGGGCTCCTTTCTTTTCGTCGCGGATTTATTTTGATATGCCTCCCCACACTGGTTCCCCTACCCAAATTGAGCGAATATTTATGTTTTCATTATCTTTGCAATTATTTTATCCATTATCTTATTCAGCGATCAATAACTATCAGTCCTGAAAACTATCATACGGAATACAGCAAGAAATGGTAAGTACCTATCTTTCTTTTGTTTGAATTCATCATAATGGTTCCAACTCTCAACACTAACCTATTTTTTTTTTTTTTTTTTTTTTTTTTTTTTTTTTTTTTTTTTTTTTGAGTTGCCATGTAACCTAATATTTGATTTTGCTCCAAAATGGTTGCCCGAATGAAATATTGGGTTGCCCTGCCAAAAAACCAAAAAAACTATGACAACATTGAAGATTTGATTTTTATGTCCAAAACTTCATATAATATGATTTACAATGAACTTATAATGTAACCTAGTTTACATGGTCAAATCATAAGAAAAGCCCAATACATTTAGGCCGTCATGTAAGCCCTTAAATTTGTCTTGTGAAAATATGTTGTTGCCCAGTTCGGGCAACTTCTTAGATCATTTCTTCCAAATATGGTTGCCCGAGTGTCCGATCTAGTTGCCCTGGGCAACGGGGCACATACTAATGTTAAGCGTTAGTTATTCACACTTTCAACATCCACATAAGTGGATGATGTCATTCAGATACACACAAAATGAAAGAGGGAATAATATTTTTTAGTTTATTTTCATTTTCCCCTCGCCCATTATTTGAGGGTATCGTTGATTTGTTCTCGTTTTGATTTCTGGACTTCAAACAAATCTCAAGTGGAAGGGATGATTTATTTCCGATTGAATCAAGTGTTGTTCCTTCGATGAAACTGAAACCCCCTTCCCTTGACCTCTCACCTCAGATGACCCGGAGGGAAAAAGAAAAGTCAAGCATTTGTCAAGGGCCAAGGGTCTCAATTTCAAGAGTACGTTGCTTCGGAGGGGTTTATGCTTTTAGATATCGGATATAAATTTCGAGTTAAATTGTAACCAAAAAGCTTGCTCTCTCGTAACATTACATGTGACCGTTATAAACATGGCTTTCCGTGTTTTACAGTCGATTCTTCTTTGAGACTAAAATGACGAATATGCCCCAGAAAAATGAAGGTGTTTCTCATTTTTGTTTCTTGCAATGTATCTTCGAGCATTAGATTGAACACATGTTCCCTAGATACTTTTAGCTTTATACGTTGTTCTGAGCCCTGTATAACATAAAGCATGTAAAGAGTTTCGATCAATAGCAAAACGATAATAGCCAATCAGGATCATCGTTGCATATGCTTCTTGCGTAGGAGTTTTATAGTGCACCAATCAGAATAGTTGTTTCAAATTTCCAATTGATTGTAAGTCTTTATGTTACAGGGCAATCTATCACATGGTAGGATATAGGAGCTGACTTAAGATTTCATCTTTCCTTATGAAACTATATATGGTTAGTATTTAGAGCGTTTCAAGATCAACGGTATCGCACGCAACGGGATAGGGTAATTTAAGAAAGTGTGAAAATAATTGTCAAACTGTGAGCATAAGATAGACGCCTCCAGCACCTCTCGTTGGTTTATGTAGTTTTAATTTATCTTGACCCCGGTCGGTTAGATTTGGAATGGCTAAGGTGCATAGAAGGTGGTTAAATCTAAATTTCTAAAGGTCTGTTAGTTTTTGTTGTGACAGTTGTTAGTTGACAATACTTGGCATTGTATCTATTGAATGAAAAATTAATCCAAGGATGTAATATCTTATAAATAAACCAAATGACTATAATTTCATTCAATTTGCTTTGTTTGGAACCGTCAACTATATACGCTATTGATGTATTCATCAAGACAGATATTATGATGCAGCCCTCTTTTAGGTCTATTGTAGTTATCCACATTTAGTCCACAACACAATGCAAATCACCCGCATTATCATAAGTGTTTTGACCCTTAAACCGATGAATCATCATAACATATTCATTGTCGCTCGTAGATGAATCACATTTAGTCACATTTAAAAAAAGTCAAACAAATAATGAACATCATGAACAAAATAAGGAAAGTCCTAGATCAAGTACACACGTCACTGTGTTCATAAGTAGGCATGGTAGGAGCTCGTCCAAATTATGTGCACTAACCAATAAATCAAAGCAGTGGCGGATCCAGGCGGGGGCGCAGGGCACGCGCGCCCCCTCTATAATTTGAAAACCACTCATTGACCATACACTGTTAGAACGCGGTTTAAAAATTTCACTGTTTAAAAAACTTCTGGGTTAAAACTTAAACATTCTTGTTTAATATTCAAACATCGTTGTTTAAAACCGGAAAACGCGAGGTTTTACGGCTTTAAACAAGACCTGTTTAGAGATTATTAAACATGTTTTTGTTTAAAAAGGCCGAGGCAAATGTCACGTGATAGTCATGAGCGAATGGCATCACTCGTTACATGCAAAATAAATCAGCACAACATTTCAATCATGGCGAGGGACTTATGCCTCACACATTAAAAAAGTGTATACAGATGTGTTGGCTCAGTGGATAGAGCGTCTGCCTTATAACCGAAAGGTCGTGAGTTTGAAACCCGGCCGCGTTAACCAAAGTAAAAGTTGGAGAGTTTTTTTTTTTTTTTTGAGCGGATCGTTAAACAATACTGTTGATATTTTAAACAACCATTAAACAACAGGTTGTTTAACTTTTAAACAACAAGAGTGTTAAAGTTTTAAACAACTAAAGGTTGTTTAATTTTTAAACAACGCTGTGCGATTCACCTGTTAACACGCAGTTGTTTAAGATTTTAAACAACTTGTTTAATTTTTTCAAACAGTGTACATGTTAAAATTATAATTTTTCGGCTGCGTCCCTATTTTTCGAAATTTTCGGTATGCGTTCCCGTATTTCCAAATCCTGCATCCGCAACTGCAAGGAGATATCCTCCTTGAATAAATATTTCTTTTATATGTATATAATGGCGTCATGCATTTACATTCGACTTTTTTTTTTTTTTTTTTTTTTTTTTTTAAATCATACATTCGTTATTTTTCCTATCAGTGCAATGCCGACATGTCTTCACGTCAGGGTACATTACTAATAAAGAAGAAAATATGAATCAAATTTCAAACAAAAGTGCCATGATTTATATAGCCAGGCTCAACATTTAAACAAAGGTCATTCGATCAAAATTGGGTCTACCTCGTCGTTTGATATAATTGGTTGTGTATTTTTAGAATATTTCTCACTTAAAGAGCCATTTGTCCTCGTCAGAACATGATCTACTCGAACATCAAAAATGTTCTTCCATATCATTTTGGCTTTCTACGTAATAACAAACTTTATGATACATTTTATTTTTATAAGGTTTTTGGTCACCAAAAGAGATGAATTTACATGTTGGCTACAAAGCCAAGGCCCTTTCCATTTTCTAAGAATGTGCCAGCCGTCGATATTTGAGAAGGGAAGAATAATATCCAAAAGTAGTTTATATTTGTCCAGGGCCTGTAATTGTTTTTTGTCGGTTTAATTTCGAATTGCACCTGAACCGGTGTCATGTGGAGGTCCCCGTCGTGCGAGAAGAGTCACCCCGGCAGTCACGGCTCGGGTTTGCGGCATAACGAGCCGTAGAATGATACCCATTCTCCATGGGCCATTAGGTACTGGATTTGACACTGTCTCACAGCTTGTGATTATGACACCCACCCCCCCCCCATGCCTCCGTTATTTTTCGTGCACGTCCCCTCTTTCTCTTTCTCTCTCTCTCTCCTCATATTTTTTATCATAATCATGTTTTGTTTCTTAACCATATTCTTCGTTTATTTCTCTTAATGTCTTTCTCCTTTCACACTGTTTTCCTATTTTGGTTTTTTTTTTTTTTTTTTTAATCTCTCTTCCTCTCACTCTCTCAAGATGATTAAAAAGAAAGGTATGTCATCATTGTTCTCTTTCTATCGCCCCTATCTCTCACTCTCTCTCTCTCTCTATTTCTGAGGCGCACAGATCCTGGCTGGGGTTTATGTTGGCCAGCTCCAATTTTTCAGTATACGTGTACAAAAACGCGAGCCCCCCCCCCCACCACATTAAAAAACGCCCCTTCTCTCTCTCTCTCTCTTCTCTTCTCTTCTCTTCCTCTCTTCTCTTCATTCCCCCCGCCGCCCCCCCCCCCCTCCCGCCCCTTTCCCTCCCCCCCCCCCCCGCCCGCCCCCCCCCCCGCTCCCGCCACCCCCGCCCCCCCCCCCCCCCCCCGCCCCCCCGCCCCCCCCCCCGCCCCGCCCCCCCCCCCCCCCCCCCCCCCCCCCCCCCCCCCCCGCCCCCGCCCGCTCACACTCCCCCCCCCCCCCCCGCCCCCCCTCCGGATCTCTCTCTCTCTCTCTCTCTCTCTCTCTCGTCTTCTCTCTTCTTTCTCCTCTTGGTATGACTTTCTCCCAGTATTTATTTCACTATCGACATGACACCTCTATACGTTGTGCATACTCCATTGGTGAGCGGGGTCAATAATCTCCATTTCATATGAGATTGGTATATAATCGACAATCGCAGGGCAAATTGGCTTTTAGTTTTGCGAAACCACACAAGTCCTGGACCACACATATACGATTTCAAAAAAAACTTACAAGTCGGAACACAAAAAAGTATCCACGAAAGCAGTTATTTAAATGTATCAAAATTTACCTTCAGGGAAGAAGGAGGTTCATTCCTCAAGATCTCACAAAAACATATCCGGTTATCTATCTAAACTTCTTTTATGCGTATTTTCATGATCTCACACATTTTCCTACATAATGATTAAAAAAGTGTTTTAATAGACATGTCGAAATATTATTTGAAGCGTCATATTCCTAATATTTGTGGTGGTTGTCATGGCTACGCTCATTACATGAATATTTTGTCACAACCCCTATCTAAACCCAACCGACCAATAATTGACTATATGGTTTTAGATAGTTAGCATTCTGTCTGTTTTTGGTCTGGCATTTTAACCGTACCAGGCATGATAGGCTACAATCATTGACATTGCGGTGGATATAAGCCAATGCTCATTAAAAGAATACCCCATTTATTGGATGACTCACTTTCTATAGAGAGCAATAGTGATTGGATTTTATTTTTAATCAAGCTTTTCATGTTCGTTATCCATCAGGTTGATCAACTTTAGTGTTTTCCCCGAGTTCTCATTACTTCACAAAATATGATGATGATTTTTTTTTCTTGGGGGGGGAGAAACGAGATTGTAACCAGTACTCCGTACAGGTTTGGAAATAAATTGCAAAATGGCATTGGCCGATGAAAATGATTGATCCATATGCTCCTTTTATTCCAAAGACCAGTAGGACAAACTAATGACAACAATTGTTCTTTCGAATTTGAAATTTATAGTGAAACTTTTTTGTTGCGGGCTCAGTACTCGAATAGATATTTTGAATATGCAATTGAAATCGGCTTTCGCATTTTGGTCACATAGTGGATTAGCTTTCGATATGACAAGCTCTGATAATTTTTTGTTGTATATTGTGTGCAGATATATTATATTTCCATTAAAAGGGGGGTGGATAAAAGTTTGAAGTCTATGTACACTATTTACATCATATGCAATCCCAGCTATCATGATAATTATCATTATGATGATGTGTTCAAACAGTCCTTGGCTTCCTTTTAATCAGATATAACGTTTCCTTGACCTCATGGGTCGAGCGTAGCAAATACAAATGGATGCCCTGTCCATGGAGTAGCTAGAATCCATACACTGTTTAGGGCTAGGCCTATATGTGCAGTGGGGTGTAACACAAAGACTTACGATTGATTAAAAGTTACGATTGATTTTTTGTCGGTAGCCTCATTTGAAAACCAGGTACAGTCATGGATTAGAATTTGGATATGATTAAGAGTAGGGTTAGGGCTAAGGTTAGGATTAAGATCATCAACTTTGGAGCATCCTGTCCATGACGAGGCTGCCGAGAAAAAATCAATCGTAACTTTTAATCAATCGTAAGTCTTTGTGTTACACCCCACAGGACTCCCTGTCCTTGTTTCGGGAAATATGACTAAAGATAATTATTGGGTGACTACCAGCAGGTTAATTCATTGACTCACATTTTCCAAATTTAATTTTTATGGGCGTCAATGTACCCGTTACAGAATATTACTAATTTACTGCAAGGCCAATTTGGCCCACCTTCGAATAATTTCTAACTTCATTCCCCATAATCTAGATTGATCGATATGAATTTAGAGACCTGCCAACCTGCCGACTGATCATGTAGCAAAACGGACCTGGTATCTTACAAACAGCCTTCTTTTTATAACACACATAATATATATCTATTCGTATCTTTGTTATATTGTATTCTACTTTTCTTGAATAGAGAAATGATTAAAAAAAAAAACAAACAAACAAAAAAAAAAAAAAAAAAAAAACGGGCTCATGATGTGAATAACCGAAGTAATCAATTAACAATCAGTTTCTACAGAAGGCATCTTATGAACAATATTATGTAACTATTGATGTAATTTTTTTTTTTTTAAATACCGAGATGTCGTTGATTCATGAGAGCCTCTAAATTACAACTCATGTAAACCACCCCCGTCAGAGTCCTTAATACTAAACGATGTCATGACTGGAATGGGGGTGCAAAATATTTTCCCTCCAATTGATCAAAATTAGATTTGGGAGTTTGGCCAAGATGTCACTTGCGTGATTTGTTCAACTTCCTCTCAATTTATGAATGACCTTCAAGACCTACTTGAGTGTTGATGAATTCGATGTTTCCATGGAAATTATATTAGGACAGAAATTGGAATATACTTACTTTTGTGGACGATGTGGGGGGGGGGGGGTCTCTGCCTGACCAATTTCAGGATGAATATTCTGGATGGACACGACAGCGGAGGTACCAAAAATAAATATGATTATTATACAGGCCTACATTTTCACTGCATTATGGGTTAGATTAGGTTTTCAGGATGTTTTTCCAAGCGATGAATAAGTCTGATGAGTGGTAGAAATTATGTTTCGTTTAAGACCTATTGGTCCATGGTTATACTTTCCCTCCCTCCCCCTACCATCTGAACATTATTCTGTCATCGCAATATTCGTTTGCATTTTAAATGTCAAATTTGAAAAGAGATCGGGATCATTATTTTTGCCTTAGAGAGTAATAAATCAACATCACTGCGATAGGCCAGCCGCCTACTATTTACCTGTCCACGTGGAATAAGTGTAATTTTTATTTCAACTTTTCCCCTTAGAACACCCACCAATATTTGTCACATATGGGCAATTCCACGGTAACTGACGTTACACACAACCAGAATTTTCTACATTGTTTGTACTGCAGTCACATAAATAAGAATACGTGGGTCTTTCAAATTATATACCTAAATAGTAAGTGTAAGAAAAGAAGTTTTGTCTAAAAATTCAACTTAAAACATTATTTCCATTGAACAGCCAGCAAAAACGTGTCGGTAATGACGTACAGAAACGGACATGCAAATATGGGTTTGATCAATCTCAATATCTCATGTCCATGACATGTCATAAGAAAGTCTATATGACATCATACTAGTCCTTATGAACAGATTGTAAAATAAGAGAGATTTCATTATTTTGTTTAGCTGGGAAATTTGTGAAGACATGTCGGTAACTGACGTTAGTACTGACGTTACCCTTACATATCTTCTATGAACTTTACACATGTAAACCCCAATTTTGAATTGGATCAAAATATTTGTGTTTGGCGCTCGAGGATTCTGTGTTTAAAGATATGACATACCAATGTCTAGCACAAAGATTGGCAAAGATAAAAGTGATGTAATCACTTTTCCTCTTATTCAGTTTAAAATCTGGACCATGACAGTTTTCCATATATTTTCTATAGGGTTTGTACAGAATATTTGAAATTTTATTTCTTTCTACTTTTAGATAAATTCATCATATTTTATAACAAGGGAAGTTTTTTAGTAATTAGACTTAATAATCTAAAATGTTTGTTGATGATTAATAACTCAGTAGGGATGTAAGAACATGTATTTTTGTGTGTGTGTGTGAGATCTTGGCAAATTCATTAAAAAGTGCTTTAATTATAATTGTTGATTCTAAATCAGAGCCACAAGTTATTAGGTGAATTGATTTTGAAATGCACTTTTAAACAGTTTCCATTCATATTAACTGAAACAGTAATTATACGATTTACTCATTTTGTACAGTTGTGATCCACAGTCCATAAATGCGGAATTTCAAAGCTAGGTATGAATTTACTGAAATTATGTTCGTCTTGGCTCATGAGAATCCCTTTCTAAGTAAAGTGTTATGTTTTTTGTGCTTTGGTTCTGCTAAATTACATGTGATGCTTAATTAATTAGCAGATGCACAGGACATTGGAGCTATGATCTACTATTCTTTTTTTCTTATTTTTTCCTCATTATTTACATTAAAATTAAACAATATAATTTCATAAATAAGTTTTTTATCGATAATCTGAATATAGGCTCATATTCAAATCCAGAATATACAATGACTTGATCACAGCAATAGATATATGAAAACTCTAGATTTTGGAGGGGCTTATGTATTAGCTGATGGTTTTCCAAACTCTTAAAATCTTAAAGAGCAGTTAATTGGACTGGCAAGTCATTTATTGCTAGATGTAGTGTAGCAGTGGTAAGTTGTTCAGATGCAAAATGAGTCAAATTATAATTGTTTTTATGAAAGATTGGATCATGGTACTGACGTTACCTAGGTCATGGTACTGACGTTACACAATTGGTTGTCATTTTGACTTGATGGTATGTTGATATACGAGAGCTTAGCTATTGATAATAATGAGATGCAGGTCATTATTTAGAAATTTAATTGGCATAGTTGATAGCTGTCTCGTTGTGGAAAAAATTATACTAAGTTCATGTTTTCGGTAACTGACGTTCAACCTGCAAATAGGGTTGATATAATCTAAGTTTTGAAAATCACTAATTGAACCATTTTTTTTAAATACGTTTGATAAGTGTATCTCTAGACACTTTATAACAGTGAAAGATATGAGAACAGATAACGGTTAGTTGAGAAAATGGAAATGAGTTTTTGTTATATAGCTTTTTTTCATACGAAAAAATATTGGAATACTTTCAGCGCTGATTAGAAGTTGAAATAGCGAATCGGGAAATTTTATGTGATTTCAAACTATCAGAATCATGTTTTATTTTAGAAAATCAAATAGATTTTACATAGTCATATTGAATTGTACGGACCCATTGTCGATTTTGTGGAATTGCCCTATAAGGGATGCCCACTTGTCGTGTTCTTGTTTTCTCTTGCCGACTTTGTGGACTCGGTATAACCGAGAAGGAGGTCCTGTAGAAGAGGTTCATTATATAGGCCCTACACCACCTTTTCTCAGAGCGCATAAGTGATCCTACTAAGGAAAAACTAGATTTTGAAAATCTCTGCCGAATAACGGTTTAAAATCACACCCCAATGTTTCTTTGCCCTGCAGTGGTCTTATGAAAACATATTTCAGATGGAATTTGAGACCCTTCGTTCAACGGAGGCCGATTTGTTCTTTTTGCTGATCTTACACGACTTACAAGTGCTTACTCGGGTTACCCTCCAGGGGCGAAACTAGATCATTTTAAATGGATGGGGTGTCGGGCCGAATTTATGGAATAATGTCAATAAATATCACCAAAACCAGTGAAGGGGAAAGAGAGAGAGAATAGAAATGAAAAGATAAAACGCTATCACCAATATTTTATTGTTTTCGATTTTCCAATAGCGTATGTACAATAAGGATTTGGTTTTTTTTTAAGGAGAAGCAGCCCCCACCCTAAAGCAACACCCCTTGTTAACCCTCACCTCTATACCTACTATATCTACCGTGGTATATTCCTGCAGGTGCTTGAAAGAATGGATAGGGTCCATGGTGTAAGTTTGTAGAGGAGCAAATCACCCCAGCACTCTCGTTGTCACGCTTCCAACATGTCCAAAAGACCCTTTCCTAGAATACCAGAAAGTGGAAAATTGTAAAAGAGAATTTCTCCTCCCCCTTCCTCTGACTCATCGATCATTTCCCGACAAATGTGTTATATTGTGTGCAGTGTTTTTTTTTTTTTTTTTTTTTTTTTTTTTTTTTTTGTCATTTCAGTCTATATTTTGTTATGAAATTTGTCATACTATAAAGTGTCCTAATACCTGACAAGAAATAAGTAACTGGACACCCCCCCCCCCTTCACCTAAAACGGGTAAAGATTTATTGATTCTATGGGTTTTTGGTGATTGTGATTGATATTTTAATAATTTATCATTTGCCGTTGACAATCATACGTTGCAATTATAAGATCAAGTTGAAATTTTATTCGAACCCCATAAATTCCTACAAGGCATACTTTCCTAAATTACCAGTGACTAATGCATTCCTTTTCTACTAAACACTCAATTTATGTT
>CALNVZ010003426.1:5657843-5675308 GCA_940671915.1 Paracentrotus lividus | reverse complement strand
GCGTGCACTCTATACCGCAATTTCTGCCTGCCGTTGGTTGCGCAAGTAAAAAAAAAATGGTGCGCACAAACAATAGATACGCGGAGCAACACTATACGTCACAATAGCTTAATTAGCACCAAAAGTTTGGCAAACATATTGGCAAAGATAAAACCAGATTAGGCAAGGTCAAATATCTAGGGTCTATTACTATAATAAATACTGCATGCATCTATTAATGCAACATTACTGATCTATGTGAACTCTAAATCTAAATAGAGCTACTAAATAGAACTAAAATACTTCAAGAGCTGAAGACGAGGATCATCATAGACTAGTTCACGCGTTGCATTAACTTTCAAGGTTTAAAAAACTCTCCTGTTTTTACGTGTTAAGGGATTTTCAAGTCTTCTTGGAGAGAGGAGTTCATCATATAAATAGTAAGGTAAGTTCAGATATACTTTGATACAATTTTCTGTTCCCATCTAAATATAACATTAGCACATGCTTATTGTGTATATATACAATATCAATTCGTGTCCATATAATTTCAAATTTCTCTTGTGCGTTTATATTTAAACTCGGCCTACGGCCTCGTTGAAATATAAACGCACGCGAGAAATTTGAAATTTATGAACACTCATATTATGGTATATTGCACTCGCTAGCATGCACTATTTGTATAATAGTGTCAGCTTAACCTAACTTACCTGGGCTATTTCGCCGTAGCTTAAAACTCTGGGGGGCATTATGCCCCCCCCCCCCAATGATCTCGGCCACGGATCGCGACGAAAATATGCATGAAGGTAGGATGAAACACTCTAGCGGTTGCTAAAGTAATTGCACTTATTCATATATTTGTTTATATAACTAATTATGCTAATTTCATTCAATGAAATCAAACTTTTAGCTCTAATTCACAAACAAAGCTCCTAGAAGCTAATTTTTTGAGAAAAGATTCATATATATCATCCTAAGATTGGTGAAAGAACAAAAAAAACCTGTTCCAAATTGATTTCTTATGTAATTTTATGTTTTTGTGTTTTTGTTTTAAATTTTTTATGTATTGTATTTGTTTTTACCTTTTTATTTTTATTGTTTTTTCGAACACAATTCGTTCTCGTGACATTATCGGCCCACAATAATAGCATTCAAATTAAAAATAACTCTTGTCAATAAAATTAAAAACTAATCACTCATTTAGTGAATTTAGCTGAAAACACATTTTGTATGACTTTGTACATGATTGCACGTTTTGAGCCATTTTCATCTACGGAAATTTTTGAAAACAATGTGAAGCGCGAACGGTAACCTATATTTTCGCGACAAGAATAATTTACAGAAATGCGCAAGACTTGAAAGTAAATAAATTCAGCGATCGGAATCAGCGAATTCAAAAAAAATTACGCGCATGCGTATTTATCGCGAACAATGTCGAGGCGGGGGGGCGGGGGGCATAATGCCCCCCAGGAAAGTAGACGCTATTTCTGCAACTTTTCTTATTCCCACCGATCTCGTTAAAGCCCAGTCCCACCTAACAAACAGTTCAAATTCATTATCATTAAGTTAGGTTTTCCCCGGTCAATTTAAAACTAATCAATTTAAACATTTCGACAGCAAACAATTTCGTCTTCTGGAAAAGAGGTTGAAATTTGATCCGAGTAAACCTATAATTAACAACAATTCATATCAGATATAATTTCAATATCAAGTAACAAAAACATCTAAAGCAATACAATGTTTTCAGGCTTTAATTCCAATTGTCATGATTGTAGGCAAATACTCTAAACAATACCATGCGTTGTATATTGATACTCATGAAGATAATAGTCATCACCCTATTATTATAGGGACCAACCTACGTGGTGCACAAAATCTGAGAGGGTGATTCTAAAAATTAAATGATCATTAGTGTATATGCCTAACAGGTGCATATGAATTCAATCAGAACCCGTGGTTTCGTTTTTTTTTTTGTTCGCCATTTACCATATGACGTATTAGGCAATAATTAACTAAGTGCCTTCATCGGATTCTGTATAAGGCATAACACACTGTGGCGCCATTTGTTAAACGACGCTGCTATTGTATTGACAAGACCCTTTTTTTTTTAAACCAGATTTGCATTTTTTTATAAGCTTTGGCAATGTGGATCATTGTATTTGCGTATCCCGCACGACAACAACATAAAAACAAAAACAAGCCCACGCGGTGCACTATACCGAATTACGGCATTGCAAAATAGGGCAATTGACCAATCAGAAGCCTTCTCTCATACCACCCATTTTATATAAACACATACATGACACTGTACCCAATAATACGGCTAACGACCCCCTCAATCATGTCAATAGAGTTGAAATTATTCAAATAATGAAACTGACATACATATGTAAACACCGATTGTAGTTTCGAGAATACCTACAACATATTCCGTTTTGTACCGCGAACCCTTAGAAGTTTTCGCTTTTCGTAGAAAGGGGATCTTATTTTGATACAGGGCATTGCATAAAGATATTTACTCATTGTAAACATAAACAATCAACACACACGGACCTGGAGCCCTTAATGAGACGGTGCTTTGGGCATTACCTTGTCAGGTTGCAAATTCGTTGAACTCGCGTTCGTCAAACCATGGACCCAATAGGCATGATCGAAATAAATAGGGTCCATGGTCCGATTAACGTGATAATGTTCCCGGATACATACCAAAAGTGGGAGATGATCCTAAAGAACCTTCGATAATGTACAAGCTGAGTCAAAGATTAGTTTACAATCGTCTCATAACAAATCGTTTGCGCACTTGCTGACTCATTTTTTAGTATTTATTATCATTACGAACGACAAAATGACTTATATGAAGAATCTTCCTGGAGGATGGATAGCTGACTGTGCAACATTATTGGAAGAAGTGAGGGGAGAAGCGAAAAATCTTTATCTTAGTGTTTATATTCTTTCTTTAATTTCGTTTTCAAATCTGATTCCAGATGCAGAAGAAGAAAAAAAATCTGTCCTACGAAATAACGCTGTATTTCTATTTTTGTCTCTCACCGTCACACGTTTTTCTTTCCAGGAAACGTACTCGAAACACTAAAAATAAGTACTTTTCAATAACAAATTTGAATCATCTTTACTGTTTTGATCTTGTGAATAGCTGTATATATCAGTAGAACCAGTCACTGACCCGTCTTCTCATTGTCTGATTGTCGAAATAGTCAACAGGAAAAAACTTTGTGATTTGCTAATCCTCAAATAACCTCTATTTCTGTCGAGTGAGTTTGCCTCTTTTCAAATGCTCTTTGGAGGTCGTTGGCATTTTAACTCTTGTTTGCTCGCACTCCAAAATTTGCAATTTGTCACAAGTCTACACTACTCATGCTAAAGCTATGAAGACTTTTTTTCACGATGGCCAAGGCCAATATTTTTGAAATCATCAGGAAAATGCGGATTTCATACCCATCTATATTGAAGTATGTACCATTGAATAAAGATTTAGAATAAGTTTCGATTCTCTATTAATATATATATATATATTTTTTTGTATCTCCTAACTCTATGATCTCATGAAATTGTTCTTTAGAAGTGTCTTTCATCTTATACACTTTCGGAGACCTGTTCAATATTAAACGAAAAGAGAATTATGTTTCAGATTAAAGCGAATGCCTCTCCATACCATAAAAATGCTTATCTCCAATTTTAAATCATTTGGTTTCACATTAAATCATTTTACACTTTCAGAGGGACTCGCTTCATTGTTTGATATGTGATAAACACTTCTCAATTCGATGGACGCAGTTGGAGGTTGGCCGACCCTTGACCTTCTTGATTGATAATCCTCAAGACTGTTACGATCCATGACATATATCTGTATCAACATTATCCCGTTGCCATGACTACAAGATGCCTTTCAGTGAGCATCTTGGGTGTCATGAAATGTTCTATGCTCAGGGCGGAGATGGAATAACTCATTATTTGCGTTGGAATATAGTTACACTGTAACTTACAGGGCTATAATAATTATGGTAGGATATTAAATTGCCTTTTAAGCATGGTTGACATTGTTATCCACACAATATTTACAAAATTGCTTCGAGTACAGTACTTGGATCTAGAATACCCTAAACCCTAACACACTCAAGACAACTTCTAACAGGGGTCTAGGTCCTGTTGCTTTTTACAAAAAGTAAAAATGAAAGGTGGAGTAAAGTGTTATATTTTTCCTGCGCTCATTGTATGATTTTTATTCAGGATATATTGCCCATTCAGATGACGATCCTCTTTTTCAAGTCTTAAATCTTCAGAAGACAAGGAAAAACATTTGACGAAGTTCTTGATCAGAACTAAAATGTCAGAATGTGAAATTGGCATACTTCAATGACGATTGCTTTTCTTGAATACAGGTAGCAGATGTCATATTGACGTCAGTCATTGGCTTTAATGACAACTGTCTTTCTTGAATAATAAATCACCAGCCAAAAGATGTTGCTAAGTTATACTACATCTTTCTTGTATGATAATTGGCTCATCCAGAGTAGGCAATGGGATGTGAGCCCCCCCCCCCCCCCCCCCCCATCACTGAAAAAATGCACACTTAACAAAAAAATAAATAAAAATTTAAAAAATCCATGCTCAAATATGAAGCTTATTTAAAATGGAAATGTATCTTTGATTTTCGGGACTTCAATGGAAGTGTGATTTTTTTTCCCGAACGATAGAGGGGCATGCATACGCGGATCAATTATATCTTCTTTTATGGATGGATCGAAAGGGGAAATGGACAAAGAAAGGAGAAACAGCAGTTACTAGCAGATACAATAAAATAGAGGAGGGGGCGCCAGGCCCGATAAGGGGTGGGGCCGTCGAAATTTTCCGATCTTTATAAATTATGTACAATCAATAGGCGGGATTAAAATTATAGGGGGCACGTCCCGCCGCGCCCCCGCCTGGATCCGACTCTGTCAGCGGCCGAAAGAGGGAGAACTAGAGAAAGATAACCTGTCAGCTCCTTTGAGAATAACTAAACCAATCGGAATAATAAATCAGACTGGCACGAATATGACACAGGAGGGACATTTTAGAACATTTGTCTGGCAAGTAGCTAATGTTTTGAAGTTTCGCGGCTGTCTTGTGCTGACAGACATGGAACTCCTTAGAGAAAATTTCATTTTTGTTGTTTCAAGCATAGACGTAACAGGGACCCTGTTACGTCTATGTTTCAAGATATCACACGTTGCATGATCCGATGTTATAAACTTTTGTACGCCAAAGTTGCTTGTAGACTTAGCACTATGAGGGAACGTTGTAAATTTTCGGGAAAAAAATCAATTATACTTCCATTGAAGTCCCGAAAATCTCTCTTTCTCATCTCTATTTTCCCCCCCCCCCCCCTCTCTCTCTCTCTCTCTTCTCTCCCATTCTCACCCCCCCTCTCTCTCTCTCCTCTCGTCACCATTCCGTTATAATTTTGACTTATCACATATTAGTCATCCTCTGTTCACACTTTTGTCAATTTTGATCTAGTTATTTAATAATGTTTTCCCGTCAATTTGTGGAATATCTAGAAGGTCTTCCATTTTCAAATATAGAGCAAAGCGTCCTGACTTTAAAAAAAAAATCTTTTTATGTTGCGCCCTCCTAATTGATACAGGCAAAACAATGCGAAACAACATTGTTCACGTGCATTCACATATTATGGAGATCAATATGCATATAGGCCTACTACTTTGTGTCTTAAAAATCAATGTGGGTATCACCTTCAACGTCTAAATTCCTTCGGGATAACATGTCAAGTTTTAAATTCCAAATGACGATTGAAGTTAAGAGATTGTACACTGCATCAATTGTTAGCACTCCGTGATCAATTACAAGTCTGAAATTACGGTTTCCATGGAGACGATCTTGGCGTCCCGACCCTTACAGAAGCCTGATATTTACAGAGTAATAGAATAAGTGGTTTTTCAATTGAATTCAATGACAAAGATCGGTAACTTTGATCTAACTTAACATGGAGGCCTACTTGAAATACTCTCCTAATAACTTTGCCCTTATTTGTTAAAATTGTTTTTTTTCTTCTCTGCATTACCTCTCTCTCTCTCTATTTTTTTTTTTTTTTTTTTTTTTTTTTTTTTTGGGGGGGGGGGGTGACAACACGTTCAAGCAAGGTCGTGTAATTTCTGAAATATAGGTATCCTTTTTTTTTTGTATCCAGTTGTTTCCTAAGGATGACCCTACTATTTTTGTACTAAATGATTTGTGCTTCCAAGGATGTGTTTGTTTGTTTGTTGTTGTTGTTTGTTTTGCTCTGTTTGTTTGTTGTTGTTGTTGTTTGTTCGGGGTTTTTTTTACGCATTAATGTTTAATTTTTATTTTACTTTGTTACTAGTTAATTTTTATGCGATTTTGGAATCCTCCAATATTTTAGCTTACGGTGTAAGACGGATTACGACTAAACTCCAATTCTATGAATAATATCTCAAAGATATCCATCATCTGCAAGAGATCTTTCCGGAATGCTTTACATATGTCAGCCATTTGGATCTTGTCAGTCCCTGTTTATTTTGGGATCCGCCTTTTTAGGAAAATCTTTCCCATAATTCGATAAAAGTAGAGATTGCAGCAGTCTCACCCTCCCACACACATAATGCACATGACAGTGGATTTATGGCTTCGTAGTTAACGGCTTATCCATATTTCTTTGGAATCATATGAGATCTTTATCATGGGAATGGCTGTATTCTTGTCTCTGGGGAAAATGAATGTGGGCAATTCGGACATTTTGTTAGGGGACCTTTAAAAACCAAGGAGCTAGGAGAAAAGAAAAACGTACTCTCCTTGCAAACCTTTAGATGAGACAGAAATCAACTGAGATTTTGATGCTATTCCATCGTTTAATTTCCGAAATGTTATATTGATGACTGAATATCAACATAGTCATAAACGTACCCGGGTACGCTTAAATTAACATTTTCAAGCACATCATGCATGTAATGATGTTTAGAAAAATGAATTATTAGGGTTTCCCATTATTACATACAGACTTTTCCAAGCCTCCACAAAGTGATCTATGTACTCAAGCTCTGGAACTGGAACCACATCCATGCAAACTTCATGTTCTCATTCTGATATAAGATGTTTCATAATTATATTGCACAGATTACGACCACAAGAGATTGTTTCACCAGGGGGTTCGTATATTTATTATTTTGAAACAAACTCCAAGTTGCAATGACCAATTTGACACCGATATTTTCGGGTCAGTGTTATGAATGGTTTGACACCACAAGGCTGTTAGTTGCACCCCTTTATTTTCATTGACAGTCTTTTCTCGGACGAATGATGTGTTCGAAATAGAAACAGTAAGCTATTGATCATGCTGATATCGATGAGACGTCCCAGTGGGGCATACGCTGGTATCAAAAGAGTGTCTGCACTAGACGGTTAAAGAAAAAAAAGGGGAGGGTAAGAGGGCGTGTCATATCAATGGGAGCTCCATAATTTATTAATATCTTGCCAGTCTGGGGTTATTCTAACGTAACGTAGCAAAAATTATCGTACGATATTTTGCTTTGTTAATATTTCATTCCGTACATCTTGATGGGATATTGCTTTCAGAATTGCATTTAATTTTATCTGGGCAACGGCAGAGATTACAATGTAAACATTAATTCTTCGACCATCGTCGTCATATTTCTGTAGAGATATAATTAACAATGCTTAACTTACGACATTCGATGAAGCGAAACTTATATCGATTCAACTCCATTTTGGGCATCAAAAGAACATCGAAACAATTGCTTTCAAGAAGAATTAGAAAAATCTATTTCTCTTTGTCGGTTACATCATTAGTTTATTGGTTGTTAGACCTACATGTTCCTCCGCCCCCATACACCGATTTCGAGGGCTATGGTAAAATGCATTTATGGTCAATTTACAAATGAAAATGGGATAAGTTCATGGCAAAGTAAAATGGTGATGTTTTGTTCACTCTATTCCGAAGAATAATAGTGTTATTGTGGTAGTATTGAGGATTGATCTTTTATGGTTAGAGTTAATGTAATTTAAGCAATTCGTGTATAATGTTGGGAATTGTAAGATTATATTAGTTCCGACATTTATTCATGATCTCATTCAGTGATAACTGAAGCTTTTCAATTGGCTTTCCATTATAAAATGCGTCCCAAAAAGAACTATACACTTTTGAAGTGGCTACCAAATAAACAAACATATGGTTCTTGGGAAGAAAGTTTAGATATATATATAAAGTTCATATCCTCAACTATTATTATGACACAAAAAATTCTGAAAATAACCCATTCTTCAGTGAACAATGCCCACTTCTGTGAAGCACACAAAAATTAGCCTGCGCAGGAATTCGGTATTCATTTATCACCTTTGTATGGCACGCCAAAAGGGATTCAAGTAATAATGGAAATAATGGAATAAATCAGCCAACAAAGACAAAAATAAACTGAATTCAAAGCAAAAATCAATTATATGAAAACAAAACAGTGAAAAAATACATTTGTGTATAATTTTGAATGTTTATTTCTGACTTTCGGTATATCTTTTACTTTGTTAGCCGAGTTATTCCATTATTCTTTGATTCCCTCCTGGCGTGCCATACAAAGGTGATAAATGAATACCAAATTCCTGCGCAGGCTGTTTTTTGTGTCCTTCACACAGTGGGCATTGCTCACTGAAGAATGCGTTATTTTCGGATTTTTTTTTTGTGTGTGTGTGTCATAATGATAGTTTAAGATATGAGCTTTATATACATATAAACCTTTTCCCCAAGAATCATATAGGCGCTATGATTTGTTGTTTTTTGATAGCCATTTCAAAAGTGTATAGTTCTTTTTGGGACGCACTGTATAACACCTCTGCAATCCTATAAAGATAACAATAAAACTAATGTCTGGGGTTAGGGTTTGGATAAAGGCTGCGTATGGCGGGTTAGGTTAGCAAGGAAACACCCCTTTTCAGAATTTACTCCGCTCATCATTTTCCCTTTTACCATGTTACCCTTTGCATTGCATGTTGCTGATGTTAAATATGACTTCTTCCATCCATGGGTCCCCTTCAAACAAATAAATGTATAAATAAATAACTCAGTTTGCTTTCTTCAGTCAATAATTTATATCTCTTTCTTACTCATCCTCCTACTAAGAAAAATACAAAGAGGAGGAGGTGACAATATTCTATTTATGAGACCCCCAAATCGATCAGCATCCTTGGGGAAAAGCTGTATCAATTGTAATAGAGGGGATGAAATCTAAGTATAGACGATGATGAAGCTAGAAATAGGAAACGATCGATTCGAACTCACAGATGATACAAATTAAAAGCGATTGATTAAGTCAACAGACAATCTGCGTATAAAGTTTGTTTATATCATTGTATATACTATAGTAATAGTATACCCCAGAAAAAAAAATGGCAACTTTAGTCCCGTTCACAAATGCCATTGCTAAGTAACAATTAAGGACGCCGTCCGAACGATTTTCAGACTAATTCTTACGAACTGAAGAACTTCTTAAGAAGGCATGGAAAATATCCCCTTTTATATTTGAGGATGGGTCCAAAATAACCTGTCAATAATAATTATGAAGTCTGTCTTGGATTCGGTGAACAAAAGAAGCTACTTTAGCTGCCACACGTCATTATCATCCATGCTCCTTGATATATTCCATAGCCTTCCTTATTCAATAACCAGACAATTTAGGCTTAACATAATCTTGACTGGCTTAATCTCAGTCCTTAGATCGAGTGATTTTCTATTCCTGAATCTGTAGCTTCTATTATTTCTTAAATGGTGGTGTTTATGAGCGACTCTTGAATTCAGTCTAATTAACCTATTATTATTTTCACCCAATAAACGGATTAAAAAGCGCATTCGTCTATCTACAACATTCAATGCAGGAGCTTCATAAGGGTGGTATCTCACTTAGCGGAAACTACTTTGAAACAACTTTGAGACGGATTTGAAACCATAGGTTTGCCATAGCTCAGTTTCCTAAGTTTCGGAGACGTCTCTAACACTTTTTATCCGTCGAGGAGACGTTTCATGAGTTTCGGAAACTATTTTGAAACTGCTTTGTCCGCATGGGTTTAATTAATAAAACGCAGTGGCTTGTTCCTAGAAGCTACATTATGTCCCCTTCAAAGTAGCGTTCTGACCATGCTTACCCATTGACAAAAGATACTTTACATCATCTTGAAATAGGAATATGATAATAACGAGAGCACGAAGCGCCACCTGAAAAAAAAAATAGTTTCCAAATGGAAATCATATATCAATAAGTACCTAACATTCTGACTTAATAAATGACATGTGTAAAAGTTTTACATATTTAATGAAACGAGTTTGTATACAAACGTTAAAAATACAGCATAATGTTGGGGTGTTAAAAGTCTGGCGCTGTAGCCCCCCCCCCCCCCAAGTACTATTATTACATCATTGTCTGCCCGAGCAAACGCTCCAATGTATAGATGTTTTTAGGTCGGACAAAGATTTTGATACAAGGCCAGGGAATTGAAAATAAGAAATCGAGTGGTCACAATGAATCGATTCGGAAGTTACTATTTATTTCCATTTCCTTCTTTAAAGGTACTTAACGGTCCTTTCAAAAAGTGTGAACGGCTTAGAAATTTAAGGAAATTGTTATTTTGTCTATCAAAAAAGGATCTGACAGATTAGTTTTTGGGTCATTAATAGCTTCAAATTTGAGAGGCCTAAGTAACCAATTCAATATCTCGACAATACGATACATAAACTGAAGAAGGTCAGAGAAATACAACTTATGTCGTTAATTTGCCTCCTCAAGCAGCAAAGCACAACGTTTTGCTTGGATCAATTAACGGTCTATTCATTGGTGATTATCATCATGGATAAAGAATTAAAAAGGTAAACGCTTTTAATCCAACACTTTTCCTAAATGATGGACGTAATGGCTGTACAATGCATGACAAAGTAATGAAAGTTATGGGAACGAATACAAGTAGTTATCCTTTTCAATTTGATACTTAGGCTGGCATCCTAGCGGACATGTTATTGCAAATTTGGTATGAACATGATGAAGATAGGATGTATAATATAGAGGATGTTTTTACTTCCCCTAGGCCTAGTGTCAAGTCCGTGCTTTATTTGCGATGCAATTCAGGTCGCCACCTTTAAATACAACAAAACGCAGTCGAGATCAATTCAAATTTGTTCTTCGACTTTTAAGACGCAAAGAACTTAAAAGGGAATTTTAATCAGTAACTGTTAAAGCCTTGGTGAAGTTCAAGCGCGTTACTCTCCAAACAGAATGAACAACGGGCTCATTTGACCAAAGAAGAAGGCTTTAACTTTTGTGGAGTAACTAATGTTGTCCTTTCACCATTATGTTCACTCAATATTACATTCTTGAGGAGCATCTGGAAAAGGAAGAAGAGTGTTGTATTTACTTTGAAACAACAAAATAAAGCAAAACAAAAACTCCTGCAGTTGCTTCTAATAATGCAACATTGTCCTACACTCCATATACACCAACTTTGAAACAGGTCCTACTAGTACATGTAGTATTAGATTGAGGGCAAGCAGTTCGTGGACAAAGACACAAATTCCGCGACTTCACTTCCGATACCAAGTTCATGCTATATTTACAGAGCATATTAGGCCTACTTTCCAAACGTTTTCTGACCATTAGAAAGACTCCTCAAGAGCGAATCGTTCCACATACAATGTGGCTGCAAGTCAAGCGTCTCTTATTAACTCTTTTCAACAGCATTCCTGGGATGAACTTGACTGGTAAAACTGGTATTCTAAAAACATTCTCTGTGGAAATATACGACATGTACGAGCACGTTTTTAAAAGGTCGGATTTCTTAGAATCTATTAATGTCAGATAGATCAGATTTGCTGATCACTTTAAAAATGTTGTTTTCAAATGTCACTCAAGATTACATTCTTGAGAAGCATCTGGAAATGGATCAAGAGTGTTTTATTTACTTTGAAACAACAAAACAGCAAAACAAAACCTCCCGCCTGCAGGTACTAAAAAAAAAAAGAAAAATGGCAACATTTTCCTACACTGCTTGCACACCAACTTGAAACAAGTCCAATTTGATTGAGCAGCTATTTGACAATGACACTTCACTTCCGATGCCAAGTTCACGCTATATTTACTGAACATTTTAGGCGCCATTTACAAATGGTTTCACGTTAACCATAGAATAGACTCCTCAAGAGTGAGACCTGGCACAGACAATGTGGCTTAAGTGTGCTTTGATAAGTCAAGGGTCTATTTCCACCTGCTTGTAACATCTTTCGTGGATCTCGGTAGTCAAATGAATCTACTATTCTAAGAAGCCTTTGTGGAAACATCACAGCATGTTTTTAACACGTCTGTTTTCTTAGAATCCATTCACCATACAAGATACAAGATTTTAAGAGGGCTGACAACTGAACACTTTCAAACTAAAGTGCCCCTCCCCCTTAAAGGACTCATCCGGGCTGGAGTTTGCATTATAAGAAAAATAAAGTAAAATAAAAAAAGCACAACACTGAAAATTTCATCAAAATCGGATAAGAAATAGCAAAGTTATGAATTTTCTTAGGTTTTGAATTTTTCAGGAAACAGTTCTTCAAATTGGCAAACTGATGATGTCTCAGTCCCCCTACTTTCTTTGTATTTTATTGTATGAAATACCAATTATCAAGATTTTCTGCCCCAAGGACATAAAAACACGAATTAATCCTTGTGGAATGTTCAAGGTCACAAGTGCTTTTATTTATTTCAGTATGAGGGACAGATTTTCTGTATACGCAATATATGAAAAAATGAGATAAATAGGATTTCATATAATAAAATACACAGGACTGTGACATCATCAGTTTGCTCATTTGAATATTCAATATTCAAATGAGACAATGAGACAATTGCCAAGAACTGTTTTACAAAAAAAATCAAGACCTAAAAAAATGCATAACTTTGTTATTTTTCATCCGATTTTGATGAAATTTTCTGTGTTGTGCTTGATGAATTTTACTTAATTTTACAAAACTTTTTCATTTCAGCCCGGACTCCTCCTTTAAGATGGGGCTACGGATTACCTTAAAAGCTTCGAAATTAAATCCAACCGAGTCAATGACAAATCTCTTGAACATCTCTCGTCCTATTTTACTTGCTGCACCAAAATGATAGCGATATTTATCAATACCTCAATCAATATCCATTCAGATTGCACAGTATCATTGAAATATATCATTTATGAACCTGCTGCGGCCATTATGCCCCAATTACTAAATTTCACGCTAAACACTTACATTTAGCTCTATTTCCCCTTAATCAATCACGAATAATTTCGTGGGAGATGAAAATGAACAAAACGGCTCTCCCCCCAACACAATCAAAATGGGCCTATACCTGGGGTTTTCTGATGTCCCTGTTTCTTGGCATGGGATTAGCTAAACAGTGCAAACTGATTCTCCCTTTATATCGGAGAGACGTCAAAAGCTTTCCAGGCAGTATAGGGGGCACAAGAATGAGGGGGCAAAACTAGCTGGAGCTAGCTAGCCTTTTGTAAGTTCACACTTACCGAATAGAGCCTCATCGATTACGCGATTAACAGTCTTTTGTTCGCTTGCGCAGTCAAGCAGTTACAATAGGGTTTACAAAGCTTTATGACAGGTGACGTTTCATAGTCTTCGCCTCCCAGGCTCAATCACCATACCAGCAAACCATGTAAACGCAGCACTCAGGGTGTTGCATGGCTTCATGCGAAGAAAAAACTAGGAGGAGCCTAGCAAGGTAAATCCCTTAGTTGAAATCTACCTGGAATGGTGTCGCGTAGAGACATTGCATACATTCTACCAGTATTGAGTCAGAAGATGAGCAATTGACGTACAACGATATAAACTTGCTTGTCTTGTCATCTTATCTACGTTTGAAAGTATCGCATTAAATCATACCAGTTGGACACTTTCAGAGGAATTTATGTCAAGTGGATTTATACCAATGTAATTACTCGTGGAGGATACTATTTGATGACTAAAATTGTAACTGTTCGGTCGCTTTTGTATTTTGGATCCTGAAAAATAAAAAACTTTATCAAAGATGTTCTAGTTTGGATCGATTTGCCTGAGGAGTTCGTCAGATTGATCAGTGAGTACGATGAACGATAAGCACTCCAGTGGGGGCGGGGGAGGGGGGGGGCGGGTAATGGGCGGGCAATATAGACACCCCCTTCCAGAAGAAAAAGAAAGTTTGGCCGGGTCAGGGTTTGTCATTAGATGCCTAATTAATGGCCATTAAAATTCAGCGTTATCAATATTTTTTTTTATTTTATCTCTTTTTCCCCCTTTTTTTTGAGGGGGGCGAATTTATTTGGGGTTGGGAGGGCAAGGCCTTTTCTGTCCCCGCCCCCTTTTCGGCTCCCTTTGATCCGTGCCTGCGTCAATCTTTGGGAGATCCGGTTTTAATGTATCATTTACGATATAACTTCAAGTGTTGCGCCATGCCCTTTGAAGGGCAGATAATCGATTATTCTTTTATTTCATTCATCGGATGTTTTCTTCCTTTCGTCACAATGTGGTTTGTCGTGATGGACAAACTATGGGGGATGTTCGATCCATGGTCACCAAGTAAATAATTGCTTTTATTCATTGGGCCCCGTGTATTATTCCAGCATATTTGTTTGAGGGTCCCCTATCAAAACTTTGTGTAGATACATTATGTTTAAACTAATGAGAGTTAAACCCTTTTAAAAATAAACATTATCGATGTTGTGCACAGACTTATCGAAACGAGATAATAGCAAAACGGGATCCAAGATCTTAAAATTTATGAAATAGGGGGATGGCGCACAGCCCTAAATTATCCGACTTTAACATGTACGTTATTGGTTAAAAAAGGGGGGCCTGTTGCCCCCATCCCTGGATCCGCTAGTTTTATAGTCCATCCCAGATAATGGCATATTTTTCTAGTCATGCTGATGACATTGAGCACCTCAGATCGTATGAGAATAATCATATCCCACTCCTGACACCTCGGATGACACAAGGTGAAAATTTTATGTTCCATTTTTGTTTCCTTGACTCAACTCTCTCTCTCTCTCTCTCCCTCTCTCTCTCTCCCTCTCTCTCTCTCTCTCCCTCTCTCTCTCTCTCTCTCCCTCTCATTTTTTTCTCCCTCTCTCTTTCTCTCTCTCTCTAGACCTCTCTCTCTCTTCCTCCTGGCTTCTCTCTTCTTGAGCCTCTCGGCAATCAGACTTTAGACCTGTAACATAAATACAATTTATCCATTTATACAATCAATCTTGAAATCAATTGTTAACACTTTAGGACAGACTGGTTTATCACAAACTTACGATTGATGATCTTTTATATTGATGATCCTTCATTTTCCACCTTTTTTCACCTTCATTTCTTTTTATTTTATATCATTAGTTTTCTTCAAAATCTTCTCTTATCCGCTAGAGTGAACTCTAGGGCCTCACCCGACACAGAACTGCAATCAAGCAAATCAGATCGGATCAGGATATAGGACTCTTTAGGTCTTTAATACCCGTCTATTAACGTCATAAGAAATTGACTTAAACGTTTACCTCCTCACCGACATAATCTTTATGAAGGTTTGGAAGACATCAGCATGTCCATGATGTGAGCCCTTGTGTACATTCTGTCCTTGCATAGAAGACTTTCGTTATAGTTATACATTATTTTCAATGCCAATATGGAGCCTTTAACCTGTGGAGAACTAAGCGCGAAGCACGTCAATGGACTCGAGAAATTATCTTTTAATTAGTTTCCTTGCTGACTAGTGTCTGACATTGGCACATATAAGCATTCTTCATGACGACGATATTAGTATTCATCGAACCCATTTGATCATCATGTTCAGTCTAATGTTAAAACGAGATTATGTGCACACTTCGGAAAGAGAAAGGGGACGCTTACAGTTACGTAACAGACTACAAAATAATCGATTCCAATGTTTGATCTTATGTTGCTTTACACAATGGTGACATGACAGACTTTATTTATTGATCAACTGAACATAGATTCACCGATGTATCCATACAATTTGTGTGTACACTTTCTTCACCTGTGAACATGATTGTTTAAAAGAGGATACGATTACAATTCTTTTATCATGTTAATCTATCTCCGAAAAGTGTTGTAATTCCATTACAACAAATTTTCTCTCCTCTCCCTTGTTATAATCAGAATGGGAATCCATCTTTGAAACTGAGTGCAAATATATATTCTGACTAAATAATTGCTCAACAAAGAACAGTTTAAATCCAAGTATTAAAAACGCAGGAATGTACATACATTAATTTAGGTCTAACTTTTCCATATTTTTACGAAACTTGTTAACTTTGCTCCTATTTTTGACAAAATAATATTACAAAATGAAACTCTTATTAATTGACCTATATACATGCACCAACTTGCCTTACGGTACTGTGGTATATTAATAAACCTCTCCAAACTTTCTAGACCATAAAGGATGTCCCTGACTTCAAGACTGGTATTACAAGATTAACATTGTTGCGGTTTTACAAATTATAGATCAGTATCGACCAAGTCAACAAATTCGTAAGCCGCATGCGACTCGGTCGCGTGACTCTGCCAGTCATGGATAACAGGCTATGAGGTGTGGTACACTAATACGGAACCTATTAGAAATACCTTTCATATACGTTTTTTTATGTATATTTTAGAGAGAAGTGTACTTTTTATTTGTTTACCTATTGGCGTGCCATAAAAGCCGATCACTCACACTGAAGTCAAAAACTTTAGGGGATTTGTAGTACCTTAGACAATGAATGTTAGATTGAGGAAGGTAGTACTACAAACTTGTTGCTAGTAGTATTTATCATTTAGTAGTATTTATCATTTAGTAGTTTCGTGATGTACATCAATTGCACTATCAAACAAACCCTGTCATGCCTATACTCAACAAAAGTCGAGTGGATATTCAGTTTTCGAACGTTCGTCCGTCTTTTCTGGGTGATTGTTTCACAAAAAGTAGGCCTATTTGTAGGCCTATATGATGCACACAAAATAAAATGCCACCCTCCCCATCACCCTTGAGGGCTGTTCTGAGTGTGACTTCTATATATATGGGTGATGGGTTTTATTTGTTTTGTCCATATTTCAAGGCGACTTACACAGATAAGAGAAAAGGCTTCTCTATAGACATAATAAAGAGCGGCTTCCTTTTAAGATACAAGTAAACTATTGATTAATAAAGCTCCTTTGGTATGTCAAACACACTCTCGGTCCCGTCAATTGCAATCCGTGTTCGTTAAGGGCCTGTCCCACAGGCGGCGATCGTTGTGGCGACAACCTGATAATTTCATTATTATAAGGATTTCATCTTTAAAAAGGTGATTACAAACCTACTTACGAATCTGTCTAAGCTAGGCTACAACAACAACTTGCTACCACACTCACAACAGCAAGATCGCCACTTGTCGCGACAACGATCGCCTCCAGTGGG
>CALNVZ010003426.1:5635059-5655462 GCA_940671915.1 Paracentrotus lividus | reverse complement strand
AAAAAAACAAAAAAAAAACGTATGCATGTTTTTTGTGTGTGTGTTTTGTTTTGTTTTTGTTTTTTTCATCATCCAAGCCAAACATAATTATTATCCACAAAAAACAAAGGACAATTTTGTTCAATGTAAGTTACGTTCGTGAACAAATTGCTGGCCAGATAGGAAAACTTACTTACTAAGGTGATGTAGATAACATTCTTAAGATTTATACAAGTTTAGTTTACCCAATGAAACCGTCATCATTTTTGTCGAATTCTCTGAATGCTTCTTTGATTTCTTCCTCCGTGTTAACATCGGTGATTGGTCGAGCCATGAGGGAAAGAAAGTCTGCAAAATCGATCTCACCATTTCCTTTTCAAAATGTTAAAGTACAAATTTTAAAAAGAGAGAGAGAGAGAGAGATGGAAACAAAATAAAAAATACCAAATTATTTACAATCCCTTATATTCCATCCTTGCATTAAGTAAAACCACTATCATGATTATATGATTTATGTATCTATTATTGTAGAAAGGAAGTCTAATTTAAATTCCTAATGATTTTGATCCTCCTCACAACATTTCACATTTTCAGAATAAATAAAACCACAATTAGGAATTCGATACATAGCTCTATTCCAAAAGGTACTTCATCCGCTTTATTTTATGAAAATTTAGTTATTAATATCACATCATTATTTAGGTAGGAACCCTTTTTGAACCAAAATATTCGCCTAAATTTTAAAGCAACCGTTAGAAAATGCCCTTTCTATCACTTTTCCATAGACGCCTGTAAAAATAAAAATATCGAAAAAAATGTACCTCTTTTGAAAGGAGCTCTTCAATTGTGATTGGATAATCCTTCCTTAGTTTTGGCATCTATCATGACTATAATATTTTATGGTTAATTTCCATGAATTCGAAAGGAACAAAGTATACTACCATCAACGTCGATCTCGTTGACCATGTCACGAAGCTCAGCTTCATTCGGGGAATCCCCCATTCCCAATGACGTCATCACTTCTCCCAGTTCCTTCGTTGTGATGATACCATCTCCGTTCTTGTCGAAAATAGCAAAGGCATCTCTGTATTCTACATCAAAAGTAATCATAAATACAAGTAACTCTGCCTAAGTCGAATCTCTTGGGGCCATTGAAACTTGCTCGACTTATGAGATGTGAACAACACATGTCTTGTATAATCTGGACTGAAAAATTGCTTCGACTTGTAGAAGGTCTACTTCTATATTTATTATGTTTTCCAGACGTATGTTAGTCTGGATAGGGGCCAAATCTTTGCCTCTCTAAATGCTCTCAGGCAACTTTTGTCAAAATTTTGTCAAAGTTAACTATATCATCAGAACGATTTATTTTCTCTTCTATGCTCCTCCCAGAGTGTTGAATATCATGATTATATATCTCTGGAGTATTTTTTTCAGTATACGCACCACACAAGATATTCTCATGTTTTTATTATAGAAAAAAATAAAAATAGAAATGAAAATAAAAACGTGTTTTTTGCAAGAAATTAATGTAGCCTACAAATGGGGGCTATCTTGGTCTGAAACAGATTTAGCGAAAATAAGTTATGCGCTTGTCACGATTTCTGGAAATAGTTGAAACTTCTTCCCAGATTGCATTTTATATACGATATAGTGCCCCGTAAGGTAAGAAATACCAAAACAATCATACATGACATTTAATATGGTAGTGATGGTTGCCACAACAACATAATAAAAGTATACCGTCAGCAGCAAGATTAAAGAAAGGGATTCAAACTTAAGTCATACCTTCAATCTGATCTTTCGTCAACTGGTCCACCTGTTTATAAGAAACATTATACATCTAGTTTTAAATTTCATTGGTGCCAACGCAATGTCAAGAGCGTTTGGGGGAATATAACAATAATTATAAAAGTTTTACAACGCCAGTAGAAATACGATTCTATCATGTTTACAGTTTACAGTATGCATCATGGTTAGGCTTCTGTTTGATTTGTTTTGGAGTTTTACAAATCATGCAAATAGGGTAATAATATTTTTTTTTTTAACTGCCATCATACTGACAGTTGACACTGAGAGAAAACGTTTGCCCATATGGGTAATATAAAAATCGAAATATAAACAGGTATTAACATACTTTTGGTTTCGTATAAAGAAAGTTAGCATGATATACAATCTATTCTTAACATGGCACGTTTTGGATTTTTTGGTTAAATTCTATGATTCTACCATCCAATGAGCAATCTAATGAGAATACTATACAACATTATACAAAGAACTTCATTTTCTCACCATGCTGCTTTTTAGTCGTGTGGAGATGATTCACTTGATTTTTAAATTTGATTTGCCCAGTATCAATTGCCAGAGAAATATAAATGTAAGGATAATTGTGTCGACAAGTAGATTGGAGCTGGTGTTATGACATGACTGGGATTTCCTTTGAATATTCCGGTTCTCTGCCTTGATAGTTGTGGCGGAAGTAGTTGCAAGGGTTAGGGGTCACTTTGATTGTATGCAGAACAAATAACATTCTAGCTTTGCGAAATTAATATTCATTAGGATTGCTTTTGATGCTATCGTCGTTTCCCACTTTCAAGACAAATTCGAATGACTTCGTTATAATATTTATAAATTTGACAATGTCAGGTCTTTGTCACATTTATTTGGTGAACCACATTTGAATATCGATTCCACTGACCCACGAATAATTTAAACACACGTTTAATGTTTCTTTATCTTTGTTCATTTTATTTGCCTGCAGGTTTCCTCATGGTTTTGACCAGAAGTGATCTCCCCTATCAAGACCTGTAGGTTGGAGTACAGCCACCTGAACCACCAAGATGAACGAATTACCGGTGTGGGTTGGTGGAAAGGAGAAGATCGTAGGAGGTCTGAACCGTCACACCCGGTGCGAAGACGTCATTGGCATTCTCCTTCAAGACCGTTACAAACTGTCCAAATGTGAACTGTCTCCCCAGAACCTTGAATGTTACGCCCTCTTCGAAAGATGGCGAGGATGCGAGCGTCAGCTCAGCCCGCGAACGAGAATGTACAAACTCTGGAAAGCGTGGGGTGCTGAACGTGATAACGTCAAATTCACGCTAAGGAAAAGCGTCGCGATGTCGAAACGTCGTAATAGCTTGGACAGCGAAGTCGACGGTGACAACGGTGGGATTAAGCTCCGAGGTAAGAGCAAACAGGTCACCACCCAAGGACAGTATAACCTTAAAGAAGGAATCGTAGCATTTGACCTCAAGAAAAAGACGGGTAGCGGTGAAGGTGGTGGAAGTCGAGAAAGCAAAAAGAAAGAGAAACGCAGACGAAGTTGGGCGGACGAAAGTGACGTTGGCTTCTCTGACGTCCGCATATTATGCCCGCCACCATTGGACTGTGATTCCAGCGCGTCTACCTCGAGTTCAAGCGGTAAGGTAACTGCAGAAGGCCCGACAACACTCGCAGAGGAAGTCGAAGGGAAGGCTAAGCTTCCGTCCGACGAACAAGACTCTGAGGTCCTTATTCAGAGAATTCTGAAGCAGAGCCACCAGCTTCATAATCTTCTGGAGACAATATCAGCAGTCGATAATGACATCGAGAACTACGAATCAAGGCTGCACAGCATACGAATGCAAGCGGATGGCAGGAACTATGTTCAAGAAGCTTACCTATCAGGCTCAGGCAACGACGAAGAACTTACTGATGGTAGCAAAACTGCGGGTCACATTGCCGGCACGTTGCGACATATGAACTTGGAGGATCATACTCCTGATTTCCTTGCTCGTGTACCACCAACTCCTCACGAGTCGGTTATTCGCGACCTTGAAGAATATACATTATTGTGTGACAGGCTGTTCAGTGCGGACGAACAACTCCGACAGACTAAAGAGGATATGTCGGAATTGGCTGAGGAAATCGCTCAGCAAAGAACACAGCAGGAACACGATTCCGGTGAATCTCAATCCACCTCCAAACCGAGAAGGTACGAAAAGAAACGAGGTTCTTGTAGCACGAAGTTGACGCATAACCGCGCTGCAAAGGACATTGGTTTCGCCCGAGCGCAGTTAGAACGTTCGTCGGACACGACGGTATCACAGCGCAAGGAAATTGAGACTGTGCAGAATGAGCTTCACGAAACTAATGATTTGTATCAGCAGAGATATGATCAATTGAATGCACTTACCAATGAACTGGCGCAGTTGGATCGGGACGGGCACAATGTTTCCGTTGAAGATGACGAAATCCACGATTGTGTCGAACAAAACCACTCGACCCCTGTGAACGTTAGGACGAAGGACAGCTCTGCAGAGTCGAGCCTCGATCAGGGAATCGGGCACGACTTCTCTCCCATCGATATGACCAATAGGAAGTCACCATCGAGGTCATGTGACACGGATTCGAGCTCGGACACCGGACTAAGCTCGCTTCACAGTCAGGACGATTCGGAGCAAATGGTGTACAACATTGCAGAAACTCTTGTGTAATGGACTGACTGTTGTTCCCAATGTTACTGTTGATACTATTCAAGTAAAGGTGCTATTCTGAACCACTCTACCCATCCACGTTTTTTATCAACCTGGAAATTGTTTCGATTGAGTAAAATATTAGACTTAGAGCTGATCTTTGGAAGGGGTGTTTCCTCAAGGTAGCATAAGTTACGAAGAATTTATGAACGACTTGTAATGATTAAGGGCCAAATGGGTATGATCCATGACCATACTTTCAATTAAATTGTTGCTAAGAATATACGGGGCATATCTACATTTATTTATTTACTTTTTTTTTTCAATAAAATAAGATGAAGATTATGAATATCCAATTTAGCTCCTCATATTTCAAATTGTTCAGATTACGATTATCACTAAACATTGATCAATGGATGAATTATCTTTAGTATTACAATATGAAAATCCCGGAAGGGCAAAAAGTAGATTTCAGTTATTAGAAAATAATGGTAGTTAAGGATTTTACATAAATGAAATCGTATTTAATATGAGCCATATAGGATGGTGCGTCAGACGAGGGAGGGATGTCATAGAATCACTACATTGAACAACTTCCCTGTTCCAAAATCGTCAATGGTGGACGACTGAGTTGATTTTATTATTTCCCCTCAGCGGATAACCATTTTTTGAATGGTGCTAATTTGGGATGATCATCTGATTGAATTCAGTTTTCATTGAGGGCATTAAACTTAAATTTACAATCCCCCCCCCCCCCCCCTCCTAGACAGTTTCCCCTTTTTGACTTGACGTGCTCCCTCTTGAGTTTATTTGAGGAACAGTGGACGTAAGAATTGACGTGGAAGAATGGCGTGTTTCCTGTCAGTGGACACTGTTATTTTGTTGATAATTATTAATTTATGACTGGAAGGATAAATTATCCAATTTAATTATATTTACTTAGTGTATTCAAATGTAACGTGCTAAACATGATAAATATCCTACGCATGAGGACCCCAATTTAATATCGCTTCTTAGGGATTATTGATGATGCTTAAAAATATGACAACTCATTGAGGCTATATTATACGAATAGATTAAGACTTGCTAGCTCTACGACGTGATCAGGTATAAGATCCAATCTTTTGGGAATTATACGATATAGAAATAGATCCTTTTTAATGGTAGTTGTTTTTTCTTCCATACTTAATTCGTCCTAGATTCAAGATACATTAATATTCAGTTCGACGTTCTTTACTGTGTAAAGACAAACAATATTAGAATCCTGGTCTTAGATAATCTTTTTATTTTATTTTATTTTATTTTTTTCATTTTGAGATAATTCATTTTTTTTATTTTTTTTTATTGAAGATTGAATTACTATAGAAGGCATAATTATATGAAATCCGACAATCTGAAAGATATTTTTTGGGAATTTGTAGTACTTACTTTTAAACATTTTGACACAAATCTGTTAGTGACTTGATCAATGCGAATCAAAATCGAAAATGTGTTCATCTTATTTTCTTTGGAACATGTGTATTGTTAATTTATTCAGAAATAATTATATCCATGTGTGTTCAGGTTTTGTTTATTGTAGTTATAAAGTGTTGAATTTTCTTGCCCGGTTTTTTCTGAGAAATATGAACATTTCTTTATGTAATTATACGAAGGCCAAATATATAGCCCTTTTTATTGTGTATATAGATTTTAGCCCAATAAAGTTTATGAAATATCACTTTCGAGTTGTGTTGTCATATTTTGTAACATACACTGGACTTCGTGTTTGGCAAAAAAGGGGTAAAATTGACACACTGGCCCCAAAAAACCTGTCAAATTTGTTTAGGAGTTTGGGAATTGAATCATACAGTATTATCTTCAATTATATGATACGGAAAATCCTGTTTCAATTATACAAAACACCTAATGATAGATCTTGTGTGATTTTCTCCCATTCAATAGATAAAACGAGTGAGAAGAAATTATGTAATCAAATAAGAAACACTGGATTGTTAAAGCAGGCATTACTGATATACCTCACATTTAACTAAAGAGGGCGTTATTGCTTTTCTGTAAAACTATTTGATTGATTAAGCAGTAGGCCTATGGTAATAGTCCAGCCTGTGTTCCGTCAGACAAGTGGGGTAAGACTTTTAATTATGTTCCTTGAAATGTGGTTTAGATTCCGTGAATGAGGTAACGACTATGGCACGCCAAAAGGGAAACAATTATTATTACATTTCACTCTAAGAAATATATATTTCTCTTTTACAAAACCATTTTACTCCAAGAAATATACATTTCTCTTTTACAAATTCATTTCACTCTATTTTAAAAATATGTTTCACTAAAATATATACATGTCCCTTTAAAGAAAATATATTTCACTTTTTAAAAAATAAATAGATAGATTTATATATATATATATATATGTTTCACTTTCACAAAATATATATGTTTCACTTTTCAAAAAAATATATGATTTACTTACTTTTCACAAATATATCTCTCACTTAATATATTTCTCTTTACACAATAATATATTCCTCTTTAAACAAAGATGTATTTCTCTTTAAACAAAATTATATTTATCTTTAAACAAAATTATATTTATCTTTTAACGAAAATATATTTCTCTTTTGTAAAAAAAAAAAAAAAAAAAAAAAAAAAAAGAATATTTCCTTTTCACAAAAACTAAGCGACCGACCAAGAAAATATAATTCTCTTTCACAAAAATATTTTTCCTCTTTCACAAAAATATCTGTGTTCTCTTTTTGTACAACAAAAACACATTTCACTTACTCTACAAAATATGCTGACACGATGACACAAAATATGATGTTGTCACGAAGATCTCACTGATCGAGTTCGAAGCATAACCCTTCTTGGAACGAATGTTTTGTTTGGAATGAATCTTCGCTTTCACGCATGATAGTACTTAAAATGTGTGTGATGTTTACTTGTAAGTGCGGAATGGCGGTACGAACGCACATTGATACAATGTTCATTCTCTCGTATGGCACGTAACCTTTCACTCGATATAAAAAAAATATTGCGCGCTCATACTCATCCAAAAAAATATATGCCATTTTTCTCGGTCGAAGGCGGCGCTGCGTATGGCAGGAGCGCTGTGCGGTGATGGCCACATTTATGCAGCTCCCTGTAGTCATTTTGCCATCAAAAAATAATAGTACTTTGTGAGGCATTAACGATTTTAATGAGCTGAATGATTAGTCAATGTTATTTAAGTTTGTAAGCCTTAAGTACATCGGTTATAATAAGAAAGATCAGATTCGCGGTATTTAGAATGTCATGCTGATCGACAGTTCCTTGCAGTTCTTCTCATTAGTCCATCACTTTTCGTGCTCACATTGATTTTTTAAGAAAGCAGAACAGACAATTCAACACGTAAGATGTGTCCTCAAATATCATCTCGCTTGGCGAGATATCATGATATAGTTGAATTGTATAGATAAGCACATGCCACTTACCTGACTAATAACAGGTCATCTCATGACGTACCTGGAAAAGAAAAAACAGTCCTCAACATCATTTTACATCGACAGGACTGTTTTGGCAAGGGGTTTTTTTTCTGGCTGTTTTAGAAATATATTATTGTGTTTATTCCGTCCGCGAACACTAAGGAGCCACTTAGTACATAGATAGACAAAATAGATAATTGGCCGAAATCAATTCTGACATACATATCAATGTTGTACAAATATGGAAAATCAATGCATTTGATCGTGTAATAATTGTCTGGTGAAACACTTTTGTTTTAAGCAGTTGTAACTATGGAGAAGCGCTATAGTGATAACCAGATATATTTTTTTATTTGATTATCTTATTGTACGGCCTAATCGTTTATTTGTTTAGCCATTCAACTATCCAACACAAAAGTTATATAAAGAGATGAATAAAAAAATAATGAAGCCTGTCTGGAGTTGTAAATTAATGTTTTTGTCAACTGGACATCAAGACTCGCGTATCCATTGATGAGGTTGGGCGGTGGAAGGAGCATGGGGGTCACCCAAGGAAACGTATGCATGATACTGTCATGCGTGTCCAACTTGAAAATGTTCCCTTTTGGGCGTGCCATACCTGAAACGTGACAGAGTCTAAATCGATTTGTCTTTCATATATTCAATAATTTCATGTTGAGATAAATTATTGGCAGAAGAATTATGCCTACTGATTGAGTAAGGCGTGATCATCTGCGCGTTATTCACAGGGCGGTGTGTTTAACTTGATTTGGCGTTCCTGTGCACATTTTAAATGATGGCGGCCTTCGGGAATACATAGACCATTGATGTCAAAATATTCAAAGACTTTAGATGGAATGCAATCGGATGATCACTGATTATTATTCTTTTACCTCCTATTGATGTGAATTTGTGTGAGATTAAGGCACTTGAAAGCCTATTTTTGTTTTATGAGGCGTGATGGGCGATTCGGGTTGGAGGATTGTGATGCTTGGTCGATGATGAGCTAAAATACAGGATGGTGGAGATTAATTCCTGCGTCTGTTGATGTTGTGACTAGATCAGGGTTTCATGAATGTTAGGGGTCAGATGTGATGAGGTATGGGCAGTGTCTTAACGACTGAATTTGATAATAGGCGCTTTCACAAGGGGAAATCTCCATGTATCAGCCTGCCCCCGACATTTCAAAAGAATAATTGCGAGATCGAAAATCTTCTCTATACGATGATCTTTAAAAAACACATTTATTCACTTTCATAATCAGGAAAATGATGTTTAACCCCTTTGAAAACGACGGTGAGCGCGAAGCATGAGGAAAAGTTTATTCTTTGTAAAGTGACCAGAATGCATGGAAATAAAAGAACAATTTGACGTCCATAAATTCTAATTTAAGATCAATAAATAACTATTATGACTTGGCCCCTAATTGTAAGACGATATGCCCCGAACCCACCCCAGTTAGGTCAATTGGGTGCCCTTCTACTTTTTTCTTTCCCGTTTCTTGTCTTCTTCTCCGCCTCCCTTCCGATCTCTATTTTCTCTTTTGTTTTTCTAAAAGGTAGCCTTTCTTGCTTTCATGAACGGGAGTCGTGAGTTCGAAACCCGGCCAAGTCTACCAAAAACTTACAAAAATGGTACCTATAAAGTTGCCTTTACAACTTTAGGAGCTGGGGGGGGGGGTAATAATAAACATCATGCAGGGCCCGCTGGAGAAAGTTGTCAGAAATGAAGTGGTATTCTGGGTAAATAAAATGATATTATTATTATTATATATTATTATTCCCTCTCTCGTGATTTTCTTCGCCAGGGGATGAGCTAGCGCAGCTCAGCTACAAAAAAAAAAACCCTTCTAAATCGGAGAGGCCTATTATATTAGTGGATTTAGCATTCCGCGCGTCATCGACGACGTTAAGGGGGGGGTTCTCAACATCGACAGCATTTTCATAAAATAGAAGTGTTTTCAAGTGAAATTTCTGATTCTGGGCTATTTTTTTTTTTTTACCGTCTTTACGCCATTTAGGGTATGTTGTGTTTTTTCCAGTATCTTATCGAATAGGCGTGAAAATTGGGTGTGGGTAATACGCCAGTTTTAGGTACATTTCAAGGTGTGGACCACGCATGGTATCATTCGTTTTCCTTGAGTGACCCCGTGCTCTTCACCACCCCACCTCATCCAAGGATACGCGCTTGTTATGATGCAGATTGAATAAGATATCAATAGATCCAGACAGATATCATTATTTTCTTTTCATTTATTTTTTTATTTTTTTTTTTATGGGAGGGGGAGGTAATTGACTGACTGAGTAACAAATCAACGAATTAGCTGTATAATGATAATAATGAATGAATTCGGTTATTCCTGCTCAAAGTGTTTACAAATATTATTACCCGATTAAATGATTCATTTCATATTTGTACACATTGATTATGTTTCAGAAATTGATGTTCGGCTAATTATTTTTTTAAATTATTTATTATTATTATTTTATTATTTAAATGTAACTAAGGCTCCTTAGTGTTCGCGGAATAAACAATCTATTATTTCTCAAAACGCCAGAAAAAAAAAAACAGTTCCTGTGTAATGTCTGCATTGGTACGTCGAAGATGACTTTACTTAGTCGGTATGGCATGCGCTTCTATATAACAATTCAACTATAAAAAATTATCATGAATTATCCGCAGCGAACGTATTTGAGGCATTACTGTTTGATCTGTCTGTTGCTTGTTAAAAAATCATATTGACAATTGTGAGCACAAAACATGATGGACTAATGAGAGAACTGCAAGTAACTGTGATAGCAGACATTTTTCAATTACCGGTATTGATCTATTTTCTATTATACCGTGATACTTAAGCTTTAATACAAACTGAATGAATTGGACTAATCAATTATTAGCTATTAATCGGTTTTTGTTCATGCTGCTGTACGGCAGTGCATTGCCTCATAATGATATTATTTTTGATGCAAAATGAACAGGGGCTGCATAATATGGCCATCAACCCACGCGTTCCTGCAGTCTGCAAGCACAGACTCATTTGACACTTAAACAAATTTCAGTCTAGAGTGGAGACTAGCCTCCAATCACTGTCTGTGTCAAATAAGTTGAGAGAGGCATACAGTACACGAGTAATCTAGTTCTTTATTCAGACCTAGTAAGCGAACAACATGGGTTTGTGCCTAAACTACGTCCTGCATACCAGCGCCGCCTTTCGACCGAGAAAAATGAGGCATATTTTGTGGGATAAGTGAAACGCATATTTTTTTATCGAGTGAAAGGTACTGCGATAGAGGAATTAATATTGTATACTGTGCGTTCGTCACGCATCTCGCACTACAGTGTAAACATACACAAATTTGTAACGTATGGCGTGAAAGCGAAGATTCATTCCAAACAACAATGCGTTCAAGAAGGTTTCATTCATGCCTTCGTAACTGATCAGTGAGATTTGTGAAATTATTTTTGTATCGTGTCGCATAGTTTTGGAGTAGTGAAATGTATTTTGTTTACAAAAGAGAAACAGATATTTTGTGAAGGAAATTATTTTTGTGAAAAGGTGAAATGTATTTATTTTTTTTTTACAAAACAGAATTTTATTTTCGTCAAAAGACAAATATATTCGTTTAAAGAGAAATACATCTTTGTTAAAGAGGAATATTATTTTGGTGTAAAGAGAAATATATTAAGTGAACATTATTTGTGAAAAGTAAGTAAGCATATATTTTTGAAAGTGAAAATAATATTTTGAAATAAAATATATATTTTGTGAAAGTAAACAATTATTATCGAAAAGTGAAACATATATATATTTGTGAAAGTTGAAACATATATAATATATTATATATATATATATATATATATATATATATATAATCTATCTATTATTTTTTAATTGAATATATTTCTTTAAGGGACATGTATATTTTAGTGAAACATAAAATATAATTTTTTAAATGAGAGTGAAATGAATTGTAAAAGAGAATGTATATTTCTTGGAGTGAAATGGTTTGTAAAGAGAAATATATTTTCTTAGGTGAAATGTAATAATATTTGTGCCCTTTTGGCGTGCTAAACGACCAAGAGAGAGGAGAGATGGAAGGGAGGAAGAGTGTGGGTGTGGATAAAGAGTAGGAGGATGAGAACAGTGAAAGTTCGTATTTGTATGATTGGAGGACGATTTTTTTTTCTTTCATGTGTCATGTGCGTGTGTGTGTGTGTGTCTGTGTATACGTCGTGTGAGGCTTTGTGTGCTTGCGTATCTGTCTGTGCGTGTGTGGTGTGTGTGTGTGTTATGTTATTTTGACCTGTTGCAGCTGAATGTAAGTGCTCATAATATGAGCGTTGAGCGGTAACAACTATCCTTCAAAAAAGGGGGGGGGGAGAAAGAGGGTTAAAATAAAGAAATAGTAAACTACAAACAACAACATCACAAATCAAAGTCACTTTAAATATGAATCATCAATTACCCACCACCTAATTTAACGGATTAATGAGCTGAAACTAAAGGCTGTAAAATGAGATTACACTTTGTAATCTTTTATTTCATTATCATTTTTATTTATTTATCTACAATTTTTTTTTCTTTCGGTTCTCATCAATTTTGAGACAGCAGGAATTCGCAATGCATGACGGATGACAGGATGAAAGCTAGTACTGATCTAGTCATATCGACGTAAACTGTTCGTCCTTCCCTCCATATTAACTGATGACCATCATTTCGATACCTTTACCTCCCTTCTCCATCTCCTTCTCTCTCTCACTCGGTCTTTCTGTCAGTCTGTCTCTGTCTCTCTCTCCTCTCTCACACACACACACACCCACACACCATTTCCTCTCTCTTCTCTCTTTATGTCACTCACACACTCACACACGTCGACACCACATCACATGCATCTGCGACCAACACACAACACACACACACACATCCAACACACACATAGCACCTATCTCACTCTCTCTCTATTCTATCTATCTATCTTCTTTTCTATTACAACGCACACACTGCGTAGAAAAACAATAAGTACATCATTTCAGCTGATATTTTTATTATTCTTTCCTTTTCAAACGTTGCGCAAGTCCATGCGCAAGTAGACATTTACAATATTGTGGGGAAAACATTGATACGAGGTCTTAACTCCTGCAGGATGGTTCAGAGAATGTAATTTTCTGGTCCGGGGATCCATCTAGGTCGTCATTGTATGCAGTTTACATAGATCACCATTGCCACACTGTTGGGAAAAAGAAGACAAAAAAGGAATTGAAGAGAATACGATATGAGCTGCACATTTAACAAATTTTTTTTTTTTAATAAAAAATAAAAAAATTTCAGAAAAAATATACAGATTTGTTCCGTTCTAACTATAATACAGCAATTTTTTTTTTTTTTTTTTTTTTTTTTTTTTTGTCACTGCCGGTAATGTTGATAGAAAATATAAAGCCAACACTGTATTTTTACATTAGAATCGATGGCGACTCTCTGTGCCATCAGATTTGATCTCAAATTACGCAGGTTTTTTCGAGTGCATATTTGTATTTGCACCATGACAATTGAAATACCCTTAATAGAAAGTCTAGCTTGCTTCACTTATTTATTCACGTATAGCTACAGTCACACAGACACTTACGTTTTAGTTACGTCGTTGCGTCCAAAATTATTTTCTTTTTTGCGGATCCCCCCGTAGCTTCCCGTCATAGTAAGCGTGAAATTGTGATATTCGTTCATCCAATAGATAAATGAGATAATAAGAATATGATAGATATTAGAAGATGAATATAGATTAAAACAACACAAACATATTCTATACGCAAGTGTCTGTGTGATGCAGCATTAGCTTTGCAGGTCTAAGGTTTTGCTATCGTGCAAATATTTTAAACATGATAATAAGGAGTGAGTAAATAAGCATAATAAATGATTCTATCTGCGCAGTAATGTACCTGCCTGTTCTCTCTCTGACACGTACATTCTGCGCGTAAGCAATGCAGGTGGCAGGATATAGAGAAAGAAAAATATGATAAGAGAGAGAACAGAAGTTATCTCTCCAAAGGATCCCCACGGAGAGAATATCATTGAAAGTCAGTGAACACATTCGAACGCACTTCAGTGAACTATACAGATCGCGAACAAAGCTTCGCAAGAAGCTAGAATTAAAGTAGAATTTCAAGTTCATGTATAGGCCTAGTCGGACTTCTTGCATGTCACGTTATGTTTTTTGTGTTTTTTTTTTCGTCACGATTTCTTTATTTACAATTGTTTATTACTTGACTCTGATCGATGCAAACTTTATTCTCCATATTTATATTATATATAAATATATATAGTGTATATTTATATATTTTTGTTGTGTAACATTAAATATTTGAATATTTGTGATGCTCGAAATCTAGTTGAAAATAATACAATCGGACATTTCTTTTACCTGCAGACCACGCACACTAAACTTTAAATTTCTAAAAATCTGCACGAATTATTTGATTGATAGATCAGATGTCAATACGCCCTTGTATTCTTCATGTTCTTTCCTCTCTTCTCAGCCAGAGGAATTCATTGGCATCTGGGTCCCTTTCTTTGAGCGACGTCGAAGTCCTTCCTCCTCTCTCGAAACCAAGGCGGCAAGATGAGTGGCAGCAGCAAGAAGAAGAACAAAACCTTGTCATCTTGGATTTGATTGGTCTAAAAACATATGAAAGAAAATAACGAGAATAGCATTAGTTAATACAGTTTTATCTACACTGTTAGAAGCTGCGGTTTGAAAAAATCGCTGTTTAAAAAAATGTGGTTTAAAAGTTAAACCTCTTGTTAAATATTTAAACATAGTGTTGTTTAAAAACCGGAAAGCGAGTTTTATAGCCTTAGACAAGACTGTTTAAAGACTAGAGTTTAGATATTAAACAGTTTTGTTTAAACAAGCGAGGCAATGTCACGTGTAGTAATGAGCTAATGGATCACTGTTACATGCGAGGTAAAATCAGCGCAATATCATCATGGCGAAGGACTGATGCCTCACACATTAAACAAAATAGTAAGATGAGTTGCTCAGTGGGATAGAGCGCGTTCTTAATTGAAGGGTCGTGAGGTCCATACCGGCCGCGTTAACCAAATGTTGGAGCGTTTTTATTTTTGGAGAAAGCGTTAAAAATACTATTAAATTTAAACAACCATTAACACAGGTTGTTTAAACTTTAAACAACAAGAGTTTAAAAACTACAGGTTGTTTAATTTTTAAACAACGCTGTGCGATTCACCGGTTAACATCTCAGATTCTAAATTTAAAAGCAACTTGTTTCATTTTTTCTAACAGTGTAGTACCTAATAGTAACAGGATGTAAAAAAATAAATAATATAGCACTATATGATGACACTAAAAATGTGAGATATACACATCCGTGTAATTTGTATACAAACAATGGTTTTTATATTGGAAAAAGCTATTAGTAGTTGAACATTACCAATGATTACAATATATCGGCTTTGTCACGTTGTATATAAATTCATATATTGCCGTATTAATAAATTATTAAGAATAACTGATTCTTGTTCCAGTAACAAGTTACTACAGCAAAAACCGGCAGAGCTTTGTCCGATTATCACATTGTATTAATATTGATATTAATGCATCAGGTAATATTTACAGTAGTGGAGTTAAAAACATTATCCAAAAAAAAATAACTGATTTCTTATTTGTTTTTTGTTTGTTTTGTTTGTTTGTTGTTTTTTTTTAGTATTCACACCAGCATTAATCGGCTTCCGATTTTTGCCTATGTTTTTAAAAGGCATCCCAGAGTATTGTAATAAATGTATGATTTGCACAACTTCAATTCTTGTTCTTGCACTCTTAGAAACCGTTATGTTCTTCATGCATTATTGTTTATGTGTAGTGATATTCGTTTGTATTCTTTGTATGGGTTATCTTTATGATATCAGATTTTTAATTTAATATCAATAGAATGTGATTTGATTTATTTCATTAGAGTGTTTTGTTCCCATAAGTCTATTTATACCATTATACTTCAAATAAGTTATTTAAGATTCCAAAATAGTAGGCAAGGTACGCACACATTAGCTGTGTTAGTCGTGGATCAAAGTGAATTATAGACGACAAAATTTTGTTTACTTTAAAAAAAAAACGTCTACGTGAAATAGCACAAATTTATATGAACGAGCACCTACTGATTAGGAACATACGACTACAGTAATAACGATATAATATTTTCTCTCCAAAAAGCTTGTCATTTATAATTCTCAACTCATCTCAAGTAAATCCTCATCGTATAACACACGTTATGTGGCAATTATTTTGTTAAACGAAATCAAATTTCTTTCTTATAATTCTCAGCCACTAGTCTGGTAATATTTCTCTCATGCATCTCATTGCTGTAAAGTTTGTCCTTTTTTTTGGGGGGGCAGGAATTAAATAGATTAATAGTAATAATTTATGTAAATATTGATGAATTCAAACAAAATCTTTTCTTAGCGTGGGTTGTTAGACAACAGGAGAAGATACAACTCAGAGTGGAAGCCAAAAGATGTGTCTATCCTGGTTTCTATCTCGGTATTTATTCTTTTTGAGCGTTCCAATAAGATGATTAGCGTTACTTAAATAATATCAAATTCCCGCTCGGAAATGATCCATTATCATCGCTATCACATCAATATACCCGCTGCTGTTTCATATTCTATCATTGATTTCATAACAGAAAACATGTCAACAATAACAGACTACTTTCTTGCAGGGGTTTCACAGAGGGAATCTTCGCACTAATCAGTTACTATTACTTGTCGAATTTCATTTATTTTGATATGTGGTATGACTGGGTAATCTCATGGAACGGTAACCACGCATCGTCTCTGCTTTTTAGGAATCGTTATTCGACACGGTTATATCTTTAAACATACTAAAAACAAACAAACAAAGGATAAAAGAAAGTAATACTTTATTCTTCAGTCTAAAGATCAAAAGCCACGATACATTGTCAAGATGGACTAAATGCTTTGACAATCGAGCATGATCGAGCGAATAATGATCCGGAACGCACACATACAATAATGGCCAGAGAACAAGAGAAAAATAATAAATTACGATACAGTCATACTAAAACAAGAAAGAAATTTCACCTCTGGCATGTTGTATGCACAAATGTCACAATACTACTAACAGCTCGATCAGATTATTTTAATGTCAGGGGATTGTTAAAATTGGCTAATTTTACACAATGGAGTGAGGGCGCCTAATTAAAGACCCAAAAGGTCAAATTTTGGCATGTTTTTTTATACAAATTTGATTTGGTTGGCATCAAAGTCGAGATACGAGACGGTAAGAATTCTCCCCTTTGTCTTAAGGCCTACAATTATCTCCTTAAACGCCTTTCTGAGACACGGCGTTCATACCAAGATGTTCATATGAATGAGGTTCTGAACATTTCTCTCGGTCAGTATATTATTTTGTGTGTTGAACAGGCATCTCCGGTTGAACATAACCCCGTTCGATAGGAACCGAAGCGTGAATTTTACAGGACACGCTCGTTTTAGAATAGATTGACATGATTCTAGCTCAATATCATAGCTAAATCCACAGACATAATTTGTGACGGGACTCCAAAGGGAAAGACTAAATAACGGTTGCAGTTATCGTCAGCCTGTGGCAGTGGCTGTGATTAAAGTAGGTGATTTACGTTGGATTAGAATCCTCTATAACAGAGTAATGCATTGTCCTTCCGATCCTTGTTTGGAAGAGCGTAGCTGTTGTATGCTACGTGAATGGATATGTTTAAATATATAATAATGATTTGTAGTAACATTTACTTTTATGGAAATGGTTTGTATGGGTAAACATTTTGAATGTTGATGAGTTTTAAACAGCAAAGAGTGAGGCTAGAGTGAAGTCGAGTGAACTTTGAGTTGATGAGATGTTTTTTTAAAGAAATGCGGTAGGTCACTAAAGACCTCCAAATCTTCAAGGATTCCTTTAGGTCATCCACTATAATGTCACTTTGGCATTTCTAACGTCACTCTTTCTACTCTACCTCCGCCAAGAGTAAATTTTACTCATTTTTTTTTTTTTTTTTTTTTTTTTTTTGTCAAACAGTTGATGTTTGATCACCTTGATTCTCAATCCTTCGTTGCTCTTGTGCATTTGTTATTGTCCAAGAGTAATGAATGTTTAGTTTTGAACTCAAATAGTAAAGCTATAAAACAAGTATGGGAAAACAAAATCGGGATAGTTCATCTCATTAGCGATTATATCAGACTTCGAACAATAAATGTCTACATGTCGTATTTTTATTCGTTTGCGAAGGTACGTAGAATATAGAAAGAATGAATTTATTTCTCGAGTTAGTTTGTATGTATGGCTAATTGTTTGTAACAAGAAGATTGGTGCATGCGGAATTCTGATCTCATCAAAACAATGTCCATACGATTACTTCCATTATCACTCTTTGAATATATTTTGGCGTTACTGTTAATTAAACACACATTGGAGATGTAGAATGCGCTTCATCCCAATCGTCTTCTCGTGTCATGCCTTTGTGAAAGTAAAAAAGCATGGATTTTCTTATTTCCATTGCCTTTGTTCATGACCTAAAATTAGTCAAATGTAAAAGTAGCATATTCGTCATACACTCGTATTTATAATAAATCATGTTTCGATGATAATTGTGAGGTTAGTACGGGTTGAGGTAGAGTACTTTAATTAACATAAAAGAAGCATTTTTTTTTTCGCCAATTTCAGATTGACGCTACTAACTTACAACTATTACCAATCACATCAGTAAACTACTTGATCGAAACGAGGCAGAATATACTTTCCAGAATGTTATGGCCGATGACAGCCTGAGAAACGCACTTACTAAATGACGACGTTTTGTGGGGCATATTTAAGTGCGAGCAGGAAATTGTATTTTGAGCTACTGAAGAGAAGAAGTTTAATTTAGGGTAGAAGAATTCGTTTGGGTTGGGATGAGTTAAATATGATAAGATAAAAAATCTGTGCCGGCAGTAAAAAATAAAAAAAACGATACATAAAATTAATATAAATAAAAATAACAGCGGACGGGACAGGGAAGATAGAGGGCTGTATGAGCTTAATATTAACGTACATGGAGAGCACAGAGTTGAAATAATTCGTCGTTATTTTACCAGACAAATCAAATCAGATAGCGGGGTTGCTTTTTTTGCTATATTAAGGCACAGAGCGTCTTTGTTGCTAAAGCATTCAAAATGATATACGCTACTTGAAAAGGCCAAATAACTGTCTGATGTACATATCACCATCCGCTTCCCGTCAGTGGTTTTGCATGAAAATGTCATTGCCCTTTTAAGTGTCGTGGTGTTATTCAAATCTATATATTTCTATTTGTATATATACATTGTGCCAGCTATTTTATGCTTTTGTTGTACGTATTTCAAGGCGTTGTTTTATTAAACTAATCTCCCTGTGAGATCTGATGTATCCGTCATCCATCATATGAAATGACAAGACAGTTATTTCTGTAGTACCAAGTAGTGACATAGCAGGTAAGAAAGAAGGTCTTGTCTAACAGTGCGTCCAAGAAATAGGAAACCCAACTTTGTGAGAGCTTCATATCAATGGTTAGAGTGACATGTTATTGTTTGCTATGTGAAAGTAATCATATTGGTATCTAAGGATATTAAAATTATATTGTGCATTTAATGATGATTGAGCAGCATTGAGATTTTTGAGAACTTAAGTAAATTAGTCAAGTTTTGAGAAGCAACCCGTTTTCTGAGTAAGCCTTCCTGGGGTTGGATTGCTTGTTTGCCCAAATTTGAAGTATGTTTTGACACTTGTTTATTTAAAGTCTCAAGTGGTACAGTGCATCTTCGACAGCTAGTGGTATGAAAAGTTTGATGATTTGATTTCTCTTTATTAGTAATTGGAGGCTCTAAAAGGTTGGTTTCTGAACACAGCTTATATAGCACTGTATAGGGCGCTAAACAGTCCCGTGTTGAATTATCTTATTGACAGAAGAACACACAAATGAATGCATTCTCGCAAAGCTGATTTTTGAATTTTGAATAAAAAGAGAAGAGTGATGCTTTTCTATAATTTTAAAATATGTTCACCTATTTTTCTGTCTTCTTTTTTTTCTAATCTAGGTCCGTCCTCCTCTCCTGCTTGTTATTATTTTGTTTGGTTTCTATTTCTGTCACGCCAGTTCTGTGATGAGCTTTCCTATGTTTCTTACCACTATTATACTGATTACACTGATCCGACTGTCCGACTACTACTGTTTATCTACTACTACTACTATGACGACTGCTGCTTACGCTGCTGGCTATACTACTGACTATAGCACTAACTTAGCTACTACTACTGCTAATACTATTTAATACTACGTTCTACTATTACTACTTGGCTGCTACTATACTGCTGCTGCTATAGCTGACTACTACTACTTACACCATCACACTACTCCTACTCACTACTGATACTACACTACTCTGACTACTACTATATGAACTACTACTATACATACTCTGCTTCTTA
>CALNVZ010003426.1:5622109-5635034 GCA_940671915.1 Paracentrotus lividus | reverse complement strand
TTTCTCAGGTCGAAAGGCGGCGCTGCGTATGGCAGGACGCGTGGGTTGATGGCCACATTATGCAGCTCCCTGTGTCATTTTGCATCAAAATAATAGTACTTGTGAGGCATTAACGATTTAATAGCTGATAATTGATTAGTCCAATTTATTTCAGTTGTAAGCTTAAGTATCATCGGTTATAATAGAAATAGATCATTCGGTATTTAGAAATGATGCTATCACAGTACCTTGCAGTTCTTCTCATTAGTCATCATTTTCGTGCTCACAATATGATTTTAAAAAGCAAAAAACAGACAGATCAAACAGTAAATGTCCTCAATAACATTCGCTTGCGGATAATTCATGATATAGTTGAATTGTTATATAGAAGCACATGCCATACCTGACTAAGTAAATCATCTCATGACGTACCGGAAGCATCAGACATTACACAGGACTGTTTGGCAGGGGTTTTTTTCTGGCTTTTTTAGAAATATAATTGTGTTATTCCCGCGAACACTAAGGAGCCCTTAGTTACATAAAAACAAAAATATAAATTGGCCGAACATCAATTCTGAAACATATCAATGTGTACAAATATGAAAATCAATCATTTGATCGGGTAATAATTTCTGTGAAACACTTGAGCAGTTAGTATACTATTGGGAAAGCGCTATAATAACCAGATATAATTTTTTATTATTATCATGTACAGCCTAATTCGTTCTTATTTGTATCCCACTCAACTACTCCCAACCAAAAAGTATATAAATAAATAAATATAAAAAAATAATGATAGCTGTCTGGATCTAGTAAATTAATGTCTTTATTCAATCTGGAACATCAAGACGCGCGTATCCTTGGATGAGGTTGGGCGGTGAAGAGCATGGGGGTCACCCAAGGAAAACGAATCATGATACCCATGCGTGTCCACACCTTGAAAATGTACCCTTTTGGCGTGCCATACCTAAACTACAAAGTCTAAATGATTGTTTTCATAATATTCAGATAATTTCATGTTGCAGATAAATTATTGGACAGAAGATCTATGCCTACCTGATTGAGTAAGGTCTCGATCATGCGCGTATTCACAGGGCGGGTGGTTAACTTGATTTTGGCGTTCCTGTGCACTTTTTAAATGATGGCGCCCGGGAAACATAGACATATGTCAAAATATTTCAAAGACTTTATGGAATCATTCGTATAATCACTATTATTTTCTTTACCTCCATTGATATGATTTAGTGAAATTAAGGCACTTGAAGCCTATTTTTGTTTATTTGAAATAGCGCTTTCACAAGGGGAAAATCTCCATGTATCACCCTCCCCCGACACTTTCAAAAGAATAATTGCGAGATCGAAAATCTTCTCTATACGAGTGATCTTTAAAAAAACACAACATTTTATTCACTTTCATAATCAGGAAAATGATGTATTAACCCCTTTGAAAACGACGGTGAGCGCGAAGCATGAGGGAAAAGTTTATTCTTTGTAAAGTGACCAGAATGCATGGAAATAAAAGAACAATTTGACGTCCCATAAATTCTAAATTTAAGATCAATAAATAACTATTATGACTTGGCCCCCTAATTGTAAGAGCGATATGCCCCCGAACCCACCCCAGTTTAAGGTCAATTGGGTGCCCCTTCTACTTTTTTCTTTCCCGTTCTCCTTGTCTTCTTCTCCCGCCTCCCCTTCCGATCTCTAGTTTTCTCTTTTTGTTTTTCTTAAAAGGTAGCCTTTCTTGCTTTCATGAACGGGAGGTCGTGAGTTCGAAACCCGGCCAAGTCATACCAAAAACTTACAAAAATGGTACCTATAAAGTTGCCTTTTAACAACTTTAGGAGCTGGGGGGGGGGGTAATAATAACATCATGCAGGGCCCGCTGGGAGAACAGTTGTCAGAAATGAAGTGGCTACCCTGGGTAAATAAAATGATATTATTATTATTATTATTATTATTATTCCCCTCTCCTCGTGATTTTCTTCGCCAGGGGGATGAGCTACGCATGCTCAGCTACAAAAAAAAAAAAACCCTTCTAAATCGGAGAGGGCCTATATATTATTGGTATTTAGCATTCCCGCGTCATCGACGACGTTAAGGGGGGGGGGGTCTCAACATCGACAGCATTTTCATAAAAATAGAAGTGTTTTCAAGTGAAATTTCTGATTCTGGTGCTAATTTTTTTTTTTTTACCGTCTTTACGCCATTTAGGGTATGTTGTGTTTTTTCCAGTATCTTATCGAATAGGCGTGAAAATTTGGGTGTGGGTAATACGCCAGTTTTAGGGTACATTTCAAGGTGTGGACACGCATGGGTATCATTCGTTTTCCTTGAGTGACCCCCGTGCTCTTCACCACCCCACCTCATCCAAGGATACGCGCGTGTTAATGATGCAGATTGAATAAGATATCAATAGATCCAGACAGATATCATTATTTTCTTTTCATTTATTTTTTATTTTTTTCTTTTATTGGGAGGGGGGAGGTAATTGACTGAGGTAACAAATAACAACGAATTAGGCTGTATAATGATAATAATAAAATGAATATCTGGTTATTCCTGCTCAAAGTGTTTTACAGAATATTATTACCCGATTAAATGATTCATTTTCATATTTGTACACATTGATTATGTTTCAGAAATTGATGTTCGGCTAATTATTTTTTTAAATTATTATTATTATTATTATTATTATTATTTTAAATGTAACTAAGGGCTCCTTAGTGTTCGCGGGAATAACACAATTATATTTCTCAAAACGCCAGAAAAAAAAAAAACAGTCCTGTGTAATGTCTGCATCTGGTACGTCAAGAGATGACTTTACTTAGTCAGGTATGGGCATGCGCTTCTATATAACAATTCAACTATAAAAAATTATCATGAATTATCCGCAAGCGAACGTATTTGAGGACATTTACTGTTTGATCTGTCTGTTTGCTTGTTAAAAAATCATATTGACAATTGTGAGCACAAAACATGATGGACTAATGAGAAGAACTGCAAGGTAACTGTGATAGCAGACATTTTCTAATTACCGGTATTGATCTATTTTCTATTATAACCGATGATACTTAAGCTTTAATACAAACTGAAATGAATTGGACTAATCAATTATTAGCTATTAAATCGGTTTTTTGTTCATGCATGCTGTACGGCAGTGATTGCCTCATAAAGTACTATTATTTTTGATGCAAAATGACACAGGGGGCTGCATAATATGGCCATCAACCCACGCGTCCTGCAGTCTGCAAGCACAGACTCAATTTGACACTTAAACAAATTTCAGTCTAGAGTGGAGACTAGCCTCCAAACTCACTGTCTGTGTCAAATAAGTTGAGAGGAGCTACAGTACACGAGTGAATCTAGTTCTTTAATTCAGACCCTAGTAAGCGAACAACATGGGTTTGTGCCTGCAAACTACGTCCTGCCATACGCAGCGCCGCCTTTCGACCGAGAAAAATGAGGCATATATTTTTTTGGGGATAGAGTGAAACGCATATTTTTTTTAATCGAGTGAAAGGTTACTGCGATAGAGGAATGAACTATATTGTATACTGTGCGTTCGTACACGCATCTCGCACATACAGTGTAAACATACACAAATTTGTAACGTATGCGTGGAAAGCGAAGATTCATTCCAAACAAACAATGCGTTCAAGAAGGGTTTCATTTCATGCCTTCGTAACTGATCAGTGAGATTTGTGAAATATATTTTTGTGATCGTGTCGCATAGTTTTTGTGAGTAGTGAAATGTATTTTTGTTTACAAAAGAGAAACAGATATTTTTGTGAAAAGGGAAATATATTTTTGTGAAAAGTGAAATGTATTATTATTTTTTTTTTTTTACAAAACAGAAATTTATTTTCGTCAAAAGACAAATATAATTTCGTTTAAAGAGAAATACATCTTTGTTTAAAGAGGAATATATTATTGTGTAAAGAGAAATATATTAAGTGAAACATATATTTGTGAAAAGTAAGTAAGCATATATTTTTTGAAAAGTGAAAGATATATATTTTTTGAAAATAAAATATATATTTTGTGAAAAGTAAAACATATTATTGAAAAGTGAAACATATATATTTTGTGAAAGTGAAACATATATATATATATATATATATATATATATATATATATATATATATATATAAATCTATCTATTTATTTTTTAAATTGAAATATATTTTCTTTAAGGGGACATGTATATATTTTAGTGAAACATAAAAATAATTTTTTAAATAGAGTGAAATGAATTTGTAAAAGAGAAATGTATATTTCTTGGAGTGAAATGGTTTTGTAAAAGAGAAATATATATTTCTTAGAGTGAAATGTAATAATATTTGTTGCCCTTTTGGCGTGCCATAAACGACCAAGAGAGAGAGAGAGATGGGAAAGGGAGGAAGAGTGTGGGTGTGGATAAAGAGTAGGAGGGGATGAGAACAGTGAAAGTTCGTATTTGTATGATTGGAGGGACGATTTTTTTTTTCTTTCATGGTGTATATGTGCGTGTGTGTGTGTGTGTCTGTGTATACGTGTGTGAGGCTTTGTGTGCTTGCGTATCTGTCTGTGCGTGTGTGTGTGTGTGTGTGTGGTATGTATATTTTGACCTGTGCAGCTGAATGTAAGTGCTCATAATATGAGCGTTGAGCGGTAACAACTATCCTTCAAAAAAAGGGGGGGGGGGAAGAAAAAGAGGGTTAAAAATAAAGAAATAGTAAACTACAACAACAACATCACAAAATCAAAGTCACTTTAAAAATGAACATCAATTACCCGACCACCTAATTTAACGGATTAATGAGCTGAAACTAAAGGCTGTAAAATGAGATTACACTTTGTCAATCTTTTATTTCATTATCATTTTTATTTATTTATCTACAATTTTTTTTTCTTTCGGTCTCATCAATTTTGAGAACAGCAGGAATTCGCAATGCATGACGGATGATCAAGGATGACAGCAGTACTGGATCTAGTCATATCGACGTAAACTGTTCGTCCTCTCCCTCTCCATATAACTGATGACCATCATTTCGATACCTTTACCTCCCTTCTCCATCTCCTTCTCTCTCTCACTCGGTCTTTCTGTCAGTCTGTCTCTTGTCTCTCTCTCTCTCCTCTCACACACACACACACACCCCACACACACATTTCCTCTCCTCTCTCTCTTTATGTTCACTCACACACTCACACACGCATACGCACACACACCACACACAATGCATCGTGCGAGCGCTACACACACACACACACACACACCACACATACACACATATCTCACTCTCCTATCTACTCTATCTATCTTTTCTATTACAACGCACACATTAGAAAAACAATAAGTTACATCATTTTCAGCTGATATTTTTATCCTTTCCATTTTCAAACGTTGCGCAAGTCATGCGCAGAGGACATTTACAATATTTGGGGAAAACAATGATACGAGGTCTTTAACCTCCTGCAGGATGGTTTCAGAGAATGTAATTTTCTGGTCCGGGATCCATCAGGTCGTGTATTGTATCAGTTTACAAGAATCACCATTGCCCAACCTGTGGGAAAAAGAAGACAAAACAAGGAATTGAGAGAATACATATGAGCTGCACATATTAACAAATTTTTTTTTTTTTAATAAAAATAAAAAGATTATTACAGAAAAAAATAACAGATTGTCCGTTCTTACTAAATACAGCAATTTTTTTTTTTTTTTTTTTTTTTTTTTTTTGTTCACATCCGGTAACTGTCGATATAGGAAAAAATAACAGCAACACTGTAATTTTTACATTGAGTCGATGGCACTCTGCTGCCATCAGATTTGATCTCAAATTACGCAGGTTTTTTGTTTACAGTGCATATTTGTATTTGCACCAATGACAATTGAGAATACCCTTATAAAAGTCTAGCTTGGTCTACTATTATTCACCTATAATGCTACAGTCACACAGACACTTACGTTTAGTTACGTCCGGTTGCGTCCAAAAATTATTTTCTTTTCTGCGGATCCCCACGTATGCCTTCCCGTCATAGTAAGCAGTGGAAATAATGATAATTTCGTTCATCCAATAAAACAAAGAAATACATAAGAAATGATAGAATAGAAGATGAAATAAGATTAAAACAACACAAACATATCTATACGCAAGTGTCTGTGTGACTGCAGCATTAGGCTTTGCAGGTCTAAGGTTTTGCTACGTGCAATATTTTTAAACCATGATAAATAAGGATGAGTAAATAAGCAATAATAAAATGATCTTACCTGCGCAGTAGATGACGGCTCCGGTCCTCCTCTGACACGTACATTCCTGGCCGTAAGCAATGCAGGCTGAGCAGATATAGAGAAAGAAAAAATATGATAAGAGAAGAACAGAAAGTTATCTCTCCAAAGGATCCCCCACGGAGAGGAATATCATTGAAACAGTCAGTGAAACACATTCGGAACGCACTTCAGTGAAACTATACAAGATCGCGAACAAAGCATTCGCAGAAAGCTAGAATTAAATAGAATTTCAAGTTCATGTATAGGCCTACGTCGGACTTTTCGCATGTCACGTATGTTTTTTTGTGTTTTTTTTTTTCGTCACGGATTTCTTTATTTACAATTTGTTTATTACTTGACTCTGATCCGATGCAGAACTTTATTCTCCATATTTATATATATATATATATATATATATATGTATATTTATATATTTACTTGTTTGTACATACATAAATATTTGAATATTTGTGAATGCTCGAAATCTAGTTGAAAAATAATAACAATCGGGAACATTTCTTTTTAACCTGCAGACCCACGCACACTAAAACTTTAAATTTCTAAAAAATTCTGGCACGATTATTTTGATAGATAGATCAGATGTTCAATACGCACCCTTGTATTTCTTCATGTTCTTTCCTCTCTTCTCAGCCCAGAGGAATTCATGCATCTGAGGGTCCCTTTTCATTTGAGCGACGTCGAAGTCCTCCTCCTCCTCCTCGAAACCAAGGGCGGCAACGATGAGGGCAGCAGCAAGAACGAAGAACAAAACCTTAGTCATCTTGGAATTTGATTGGTCTAAAATAACAATGAAAGAAATAACGAGAATAGCATTAGTAATAATAATTTTACTACACTGTTAGAACGCGGTTGAAAAAAAATCGCTGTTTAAAAAAAATGTTGGTTTAAAAGTTAAACATTCTTGTTAAATATTTAAACATAGTTGTTTAAAACCGGAAAAGCGAGGTTTTATAGCCTTAGACAAGACCTGTTTAAAGACTAGAGTTTAGATATTAAACAGTTTTGTTTAAACAAGCCGAGGCAAATGTCACGTGATAGTAATGAGCTAATGGCATCACTCGTTACATGCGAGGTAAAATCAGCGCAATATTTCAATCATGGCGAAGGACTGATGCCTCACACATTAAACAAATATAAGTACTGATGAGTTGGCTCAGTGGATAGAGCGTCTGCCTCTTAATTGAAGGGTCGTGAGGTCCATACCCGGCCGCGTTAACCAAATGTTGGAGCGTTTTTATTTTTGGAGAGAAGCGTTAAAAAATACTATTAATATTTTAAACAACCATTAAACAACAGGTTGTTTAAACTTTTAAACAACAAGAGTGTTTTAAACAACTACAGGTTGTTTAATTTTTAAACAACGCTGTGCGATTCACCGGTTAACACGCAGATGTCTAAGATTTTAAACAACTTGTTTCATTTTTTCTAACAGTGTAGTACCTAATAGTAACAATGATGTAAAAAAAAAATAATAATAATGGCACTATTATTGATGACACTAAAAATGTGAGATAATACACATACCGGTGTAAATTTGTATACAAACAATGGTTTTTATATTTGGATAAAAGGCTATTTAGTAGTTGAACATTACCAATGATTACAATATTATCCGGCTTTGTCACGTTGTATATAAATTCATATGTGCCGTATTAATAAATTATTTAAGAAATAACTGATTCTTGTTCCCGTAAACAAGTATACTACCAGCAAAAACCGGCAGACCTTTTGTCCGATTATCACATTGTATTAATATTATCATTTAATGCATCAGGTAATATTATACAGTATGTGGAGTATAAAAACATTATCCAAAAAAAAAAATAACTGATTCTTATTTGTTTTGTTTTGTTTTGTTTTTTTGTTGTTTTTTTTTTAGTATTCCACCAGCATTAATCGGTCGATTTTTTGCCTATGTTTTTAAAAGGCATCCCCAGAGTATTGTAATAAAATGATTGCAACAACCTCAATTCTTGTTCTTGCACCATTAGAAACCGTTAGTTCTTGTTCATGCATTATGTTTATGTGTGTGTATATCGTTTGTATTCTTTGTATGGGTTATCTTTATGATAATCCAGATTTTTTAATTTTAATATCAATAGAATGTGATTTGATTTTATTTTCATTAGAGTGTTTTGTTTCCAATAAAGTCTATTTTTATACCATTACTATCAAATAAAGTTATTTAAATTCCAAAATAGTAGGCAATGGTACGCATACAATTACTGTGTTAGTCGTGGATCAAATGAAATTAAGAAGACAAAATTTTGTTTACTTTAAAAAAAAAACGTCTACGTGAAATAGCACAAATTTATATGAACAGAGCACCTACTGATTAGGAAACATACGATACAAGTAATAACGAGAATAATAATTTTCTCTCCAAAAAGCTTTCCATTTATATTCTCAACTCAATCTCAAGTAAAATCACTCATCGTATAACACACGCTTATGTGGCAATTATTTTTGTTAAAGAAATCAAATTTCTTTCTTTGATATTCTCAGCCACTAGTCTGTAATATTTCCTCTCTCATGCATCTCATTTGCTGTAAAGTTTGTCCCTTTTTTTTGGGGGGGGCAGGAAATTAAAATGATAATAATAGTAATAACTTTATGTAAATATTGATGAATTAAAACAAAATCTTTTCTTACCGTGGGTTGGTTAGACAACAGGAGACTGATACAACTCAGAGTGGAAGCCAAAAGATGTGTCTATCCTGGTTCTTATCTCGGTATTTATTCTTTTTGAGGCGTTCCAGATAGATGATTAGCGTTACTTAAAATTAATATCAAAATTCCCGCTCGGAAATGATCCATTATGCATCGCTTATCACATCCAATATACCCCCTGCTGTTTCATATTCTATCATTGGTTTTCATAACGAGAAAACAATGTCCAAAATACACAGACCTACTTTCTTGCAGGGGGTTTCACAGAGGGAATCTTCGCACTAATCAGTTAATATTACTTTCTGAATTTCATTTCATTTTGATATGGTATGATGGGTAATCATGAACCGTACACCATCGTCTCTGACCTTTTAGAATCGTTATTACCGACGTTATATCTTTAAAAATACAAAAACAACAACAAACAAAGAAGAAAAAAAAAGTATACTTTATTCTTCAACTTGAAGATCAAAAACCACGATACATTTCAAAATGAGCTAAATTCATTTGACCAATCAGCATGATCAGAGCGCAATAATGAACACCAACGCACACATACACACACCTCTGGCATTGTTGTAATGCACAAAGTACACAATCATACCTACACAGGCTCGGATCCAGGATTTTATGTCAGGGGATTGTAAAATTGGCAATTTTACACAAATGGAAGGGGCGCTAAATTAAAGACCCAAAAGTTCAAATTTTAGGCATGTTGTTTTATACAAATTTGATTTGGTGGCACAAATCGAGAACGAAACGGAACGAATTCTCCCCCCTTTTCTTTAAGGGCCCTCAATTATCTCCTTAAACGCCCCTTTCTGAGACACGGCGTGTCATACCAAGATAGTTCATATGTGAATGAGGGTCTGAAGCATTTTCTCTCGTCATGTATATAATTTTTGTGTTGGTTGAACCAGGCCATCTCCCTGGTTGAACATAACTCCCGCTTCGAATAGGAACCGAAGCGTGAATTATTACCAGCACGCTCGGTTTATAGGAATAGAGACATGATGTCATAGCTCAATATCATACTAAATTCTCATCCCAAGACATATTTGTGACCGACTCCAAACCGAAAACTAAATAACGGGTTGCAGTTATCAGTCAGCCCTGTGGCAGTGGCTGTGATTAAAGTAGGTGACTTTACTTGGATGTAGAATCCCTCTATAGACAGAGTAATGACATTGTCCTCCGATCCTTTTTGGAAGAGCTGTAGCTTGTTTGTATCGCACGTGAATGGATATGTAAAAATATATAACTAAGATTTGTAGTAACCATTTATTTTTATGAAGATGGTTTGGTATGGTAAACATTTGTAATGTTGATGGAGTTAATATCAGCAAAGAGTGAGCTTAGAGTGAAATTCGAGTGAACTTTGAGTGATAATGTGTATCTTTTTAAAGAAATCTCAGGGGTCACTTAAAGACCCTCAACTTCAAGTGATCCCTTAGGTCAATCCAACATAAATGTCACTTTGGCATATCTAACGTCACTCTTTCTCAAATTCACTCCGCCAAGAGTAAACTTTTTACTCATTTTTTTTTTTTTTTTTTTTTTTTTTTTTTTTTTTTTTTTGTCAAACAGTATTTTTATCACTTTGATTCTCATCCTTGCTCATGTGCATTTGTTATTGTCCCAAGAGAAATGAGATTTTATTTTGAACTTCAAATAGAAAGCTATAAACACAAGTAATGGGAAAACAAAACTCGATAGGTTCCATCCCATACGATAATCAGACCTTACGATACAAAAATGTTTACATGTCGTATGTCTATTACCTTCGAAGTACGAGAATATAAAAGATGAATTTATTTCTCGAAGTTTTTTGTATGTAATCAATTGCTTGTAACAAAGATTGTGCATCGGAATTCCTGAATCTCATCAAAACAAAATGTCCATACACATTACTTTCCATTATTCACTCTTTGAATATATTTTGGCGTTACTTTAATTAAACCACACATTGAATGTAACCTGCTTTCATCCCAATCGTCTCTCGTGTCATGCCTTTGTGAAAGATAAAAAGCATGGTTTTCCTTATTCCATTTGCCCTTTGTTCATGACCTAGATTTAGTCAAAACTGTCAAAAGAGCATATTCGTCATACACTCTTAAATTAATAATAAATTCATGTTTTGCGATGATAATTGTGAGGTATCACGGTTGAGTACGAGTACTTCAATTAACTAGTAAAAAAGGATAGCATTTTTTTTTTCGCCCAATTTTCAGATTGACGCCTACTATACTCTTACAGCCATAATAGCCAATTCACATCAGTAAAACCTACTCCAAACCGAGCAAAATATTACATTTCCATGAATGTTAGGCGAGTGATCAGCCTGAAAACGCACTTACAAAACATGGACGACCGGTTTTAGCTGGGGCATATTAAAGCGAGCAGGAAGTTGTATTTTTGAGCATACGTGAAGAAAGAAAGTTAAAGTTAGGGTAAAGATTCGGTTTTGGGTTGGGATTGATAAAATGATAATGATAAAAAGTCTGTGCCGCAAAAAAAAAAAAAAAAAAAACGATACTCATAATAATAAATAATAAATAAAAAATAACGCGGACAGGGACAGGAATATGATAGGAGGGGCGTATGAGCTGTATATCTACGGTACCATGGTAACGCACAGAGTGAATATAATTCGTGTTATTTTACAGGAGAAACAAATCAGATAGCGTGGGGTTGCTTTTTGCTATAAAGCAGCACAAGCCTCTTGGTTGCAAATGCATTTCCCAAAAATATAATACCCTACTTGAAAGGCGAAATACGTGTCTGATGTCAACATATCCCAGCATCTCCGCTTCCGTCATGGTTTTCATGAAATGTTCAGTGCCCTTTTAATGTCGTGTGTGTTTTCAAAGTCTATATATTTCTATTGTATATATAATTGCTCCAGCTTATTTTTTATTGACTCGTTGTAATTTCAAGGCGTTTGTTTTATTAAACGAATCTCCCTGTAGACCTGGACTGGTCACCCTCTCCATCAATATGAAATACAAGACAGTTATTTCTGTAGTACCAGTACGTGACATACATGTAAGACAAGAAGGTCTTCTACAGTGCGTCCCAAGAAAAGGAAACCCAACTTTGAGAGCTTCATATCAAGTTAAATGACATTTATTGTTATTGCATGTGAAAGAGTAAATCATATTGTATCTAACGATATTAAAATTATATCTGTGCATTAATGGATGATTGAGCACTTGAGATTTTGAGAACTTAAGTCAAAATTAGTCAAGTTTTTGGAGAAGCAACCCCGGTTTTCTGAGGTAAGCCTTCCTGGGTTGATTGCTTTTGCCCAAACTTTTAAGTATGTTTTGACACTTGTTTATTAAAGCTCAAGTGTACAGTCATCTTTCACAGCATAGGTATGAAAATTTGATTGATTTGAGTTATCTTTATTTAGTATGAGGCTCTAAAAGTTGGGTTTCTGAGACACACTATATAGCACTGTATAGGGCGCAAAACAGTCCGTGTTGAATTATCTTTATGACGAGAAAAACACACAAATGAATGACTTCTCGCTAAAGCTGACTTTTGAATTTTGATTAAAAGAGAAGAGTGATGCTTTTTCTATATTTTAATATGTTCACTATTTTCTGTCTTTCTTTTTTTTTTCTAATCAGTCCTTCCTTCCTCCTCCTGCTTTTTCATTATTTTTTTGTTCTATTCTTCACCCAGTTTGTGATTGCTTCCATATGTTTCTACCACTACTTATACTATTACCACTACTCCCACTCCGACTACTACTTTTACTACTACTACTACTACTACTACTGACGACTGCTGCTTACGCTGCTGGCTATACTACTGACTATAGCACTAACTTAGCTACTACTACTATGTATACTATTAACTACTTACTACTATACTACTTGGCTGCTCTACTGCTGCTGCTATACTACTACTACTATTACCATCACACTACTCCACACTGATACTACACTACTCTGACTACTACTATATGAACTACTACTATACATACTCTGCTTCTTA
>CALNVZ010003426.1:5595851-5606487 GCA_940671915.1 Paracentrotus lividus | reverse complement strand
CTGTGGCACTCTCTTTTAACTGGCCCCGCATTACAATATCGCACTTCTAGGAATTCCAACTTAACTCTCCTTATCCTTTGTGTATATAGGAGCATTATCTTTGAGGGAACTTCTGCGCGCCTCCTGCTGCAAACACGCGACCCCCCAAAAAAAAAGTACTTAGTCAAATCAAAGACGCGTTAAAAAAACCCTCTACCGAAACATGACTCCCGGCCCTATTTTCACATCATCAATACACCCAGATGGTGATGCACCACACTTTCTCCTAATCTGGTTCGGTATTAAAACAGAAGGCCTAAATTTACTTTATTTTCTATTTCATTTTTTTTTAAAGCTGGCTATCTATTATAATGGTTCAAGTAACCGCAAAACGTTAGTCAATCTGTAAGACGACCAGCCCCCATCCGCGCTTCAGCGAACTAGTGTTTTGATTCGTTCTCTAGCTACTACATGTCATCTGGCAGCATTGTAACACCTGAAATTCAGACCGGCTTTAAATCGCCAAAAGTAATTCATCAGTAAGTTTGATCATATACTCAGCATTTATTTTGAAGACTATGATATATTTAGGGGTACAACTATCATTTCTTAAGCTGTTAATTCAAACACTAATCCATTGGGTGGACTATAATATCTGCTAGTCTTATTAATAAATAGTTTATCGTAAACGCCAATTGATTCATTAATTTTGCCAAAACAGAATATAAATCAAATTGCTTATCAAAGTCAACATCTTTGAAAGCAGTCATCCCGTCATAGCGTTGTGCTTTTATAATAAACTGACATATGAAGATGGAGATCCATATGGCGATCACCACATCCCCATACTATTCTCTGGAATAACAACAATCAACCCACTGATCGGGTTATAGCGCCATGAAGATGCGCGAGACGAAGGGAGATCAGGGAGATCGAGCGGAGATCGAGTCCCCCGCCCGCGTTCTAATCATTTACAGAGCCCACACACTTCATTACGTCATCCCCTTAGATCTTTCGCAGACCACTTAACGCATGGCTATCCCCTGTCTTCTTCTTTCTATCCTTCCCTCCCATGGTCCTGGGCATGTGATGTTTATGCATAATATTATTTTACGGTCCATTAATGCTATATATTTTGATAAATCTTCCGTTGTAACCATAAGTATTATTCTATTATTAGACACCTTTATACATTTCGGAAATGTAGGGACATTATGGCCTAAAAAAGACCTATGTTTATCCTCTCTCTCTCCCTCTCCCTCTCTCTTCTAATAACTTCTCTATCATTGGCGCTGTAGACATTCTTTCTTTCTTATATAAATAATACTTTGGACATGTTTTTTTAAATTCTAAATATATGCTAAGGATCGTCTTCCTCTTGTCATATGCTGCCGCGCTCCATATCTGCCCAGACCACACGCCCTCTCTCCACTTCCTTTCTCAGTGGAAATTGGAGGTGTCGTTGTGGTGCAGTATGTAATTAACTTTTCAACATTTTCAAAATGTGAAAAATAAGGACCCGGATGCCCTTTCCCAATTTTTTCTCGATGCGGCAAATGGTTTTTATTGTTATATTAAATTAGGTGTATATTGTAAAAGTCCCAGTATTCCGTTCAAAAACTCCACTCATTTATTAATTTCTATATAGAGAATCTTCGGAAGTTCGGTATCCGTCACTCCGTTTGATAATCCAGTTTCATTTGCAATTTCCGCATGTACTTATGCGAAAATTTGATTGTCTTCCTGCGGTCTCTTGATTTTTTGTAATTCATGATTCAAATTCCTCCAACAGTTTGTGAATGTGGTTTACACTTACATACTTGTCGGCCTTTTTTTTGAAGGCATATAGCGTTTCCTATACTCCATTGGCTAAGGCCATTTTGAGTACTTCTTCATACACTGCTGAGTCGTCTATACGAATATTCAGTATCGCGCAATATCGGGAATTTTCAACTTAGCGAATTTGAATGTTCCGATTAACCCTGCCTTTACTTCATCAGAGAAAGAACATCCAATTCATTTTCCTTTTTGTAATTCGAGGTTCATAATTATCAGAATCCTACGATCATATAAGCATCTAAAAGCTGTTATGTAAGGTTGCGTAATTTAAATCTTATTTTTTTCCTGGGCTGACCTTCAATAGCCTCTGTGAGAAGTATGTTGCGCTTGATGGCTAGTAATTTACTCGAGATCATACAAACCTCTCACCAGTGCGTTGATCTTATCAAAAATTTAACAACGTGTTCTTTCAAATTTTTAACATCTATTTCACAATTAATGCTTCGGTTTCCGTGTTATCGCATTCTCTCTAATTTACAGGTTGACAGTGGCTTCATGTTACCGGCGCGCTCGCTCTCCCGATTTTCCATCGAGCGTGAAGAAGTCGCATTTATACTTTGGTTGTGAGTGCTCGTGGAAGGCGGTATGGGGGAACACCCGAGAAAATGATTTTAAATTAGGGTCTTTTATCATTCTCCCTCCCCCCACCCACCCAGACCATTTTATTAGGGGTATTTCTAATTTTTACGAACACAACCGAAATAGTGTCCGAACATGTGAAGGGTGTCATCAATAAGGTATAAGATGTGTATAGAACTAGGAGCAAGATCGGTTATTGCATTGTCTCTGAGCTCGGTATGTTATAAACTTAGTTAATTGTTATTTCGTGGGTTGGAGTAAGACAACAAACGATGTGATTGCCGCGCGAGTGGGGGGGTGTTAATACATATCGTGTTCGATAACTATTATAAACCGTTCCAAAATATGTGCTCTCGCTAACTCTACTATATGACATTGCAAAAGGGTATATCATAATTTACTATGAAAACAGCAATATAGAAGAAATAACAAGTGTTTACTAATAGATGCACATTACCTACAAATCGCATATTGATGGAATAGAAAGAGTAGTGCGACATTTACATGAGAGACCAGTGTTATTATACTCAAAATGAAAATGATGATAGATAGATATAACATTTAACTCAAAGTTTCTAGTAGTGGTTTACATAACAAGTCTATATCTTTATTCTTTATTATTATCATTTCGTTACCGACTAGGACCTTATATATATATAGTGAGAATGGTATGACCAACAACTACCTTAGTCACTTAGTAATGATTACTCGATATTGGTGTGTGAATGGTTATCATGTGCTATATAAACATTGCATTAGGATACGTAGATATAATATACTAGAATGGCTCATGGAGGAATATATTGAACTTAGGTGAAAATGTCAAATTATGCAAATAAGCAGAAGTGCCTTTATAATCATAATCTTCCTCTGCTCTATGACACAAGTCTCAGTTTCCCTAAGAGGATGGAGAGTGCTTTCCTGTTCGATGTGCCATATGTAGGTTGGCATTGGGTCGACACACCATATTTATTGATTACAATATAATACTACCCACGCGAAGGGAGAGATATGAGAGATAAAAGGAGAAATACATTATAAGGGTAGATGAGTGATGATGATATACGCGCGACAAAAAGTCGAGATATAGAGAGATAAGAGGCTGGCCGCGAGATTTGAGAGAGAGATTGTACTGATAAGAGAAGATGTGTAGTGATGATAGTTCTATTTTATGTATTTGGTGTGATTTGTGAGATAGATTTTGTGCAGAAATTTAATTAAGCAGTGGTACGGCGCTTTTCAGTGGCCAGCATCTTAGATGGTGCGCACTAAACCATATTTCCACAGCATATACATAAAATCAGATATATAACATGGATGATACACAGTGTGATTGAAGTATCAAAATCATTATATCATGAAATAAAAAACTATATATTTTTAATGTCTTAAAATAATGAAGACGTCGTACTTACCCATACTAACACGTGCGATTCTTGCAACTGGCAGAGCGAATGGAGTACTTGTGTAAAAGTAGACAGCAGTAATTTGTGAAAATAGCGTAGTCATCTCTTCAAAAGAATATATCTACTACGACTAATTCACTCACTTCCGGTCACTAGATTTATAGCACCCGCATAATAGAGTGATTGTGCACAGAGAGTCTCATATTGTCGCTGGGATGGTAATAAATTCTGCAAATTCCGAAGTCATTACTCTCCGAGTTATAATGCACAACGACATAAATATTAGTAGATACAAGTTTCTGTTCGCGGCATATAGACTTAGACACTTTGATTATTAGCCCACAATACTTGTAATTTCATTTTAGCAAAATTAATATAAACAACAATCATATAGCTTGATAGCGACAGACACAAAGGTATACCATACTGAGATGGTGAAATTTGAGTACGTTTTGCATTAACTAGATAGCTTTAAAATGAAATTAGAAAATACAAATAAGTACAAATTAGCTCTTGTTTACATTAAATGTGAAATTGAATATCCCCATTGTGAATAGGCCGAATTTTGTACGTCTTTGATTGACTAAAGTACCTTATTCTGGTTTTTGTCGATTAGTTCATACACATGGTTATAGTTTGATCTAATTCTGTTTTAATAATTTATGTGCGAGTATTGATGCGTTTAAGCACAGAGTCAGTGAAAAATGTGAATGATTTGCTAATTTCGAATTGAACTCCCAGCATGCAATGTAATTAAATATTTTTGAGGTAGGATGGGGGATATATTGAAAAATGTCAGACCTCCAGTGGTATCCTACTCTGTTTAATACCTAATATCCAGATTTAAATAGCCTCTTCATAATTGCCATCCAAGAAATCCCCCTCAAAAGCAATCAAATAGTAATTTATCATCGAGATGGATTCCTGCGATGCGACCCGCATCAATATCTCCGCGGCTGATTAATCTTGGCGATTAATCTTTGTAAAAACCTATATGGTTCCATCATTTTTAATGACCCACACGTTGGTATAATGATATTGTGGCTAAATCGTTGTTTAAATTCGTTTATACTATACTTGGTGTACGCATGTCTCTCCGGACTTTATAAGATAGCGATTTTTCACTTATGTTCTGATAGGTAGCTTTTGTAAATATCTATTTCACAAGAATAATAATAAGTCGACTCTCAAAGTTATAAATTAAAATATATATATGTATTAAAAATTTATAACGTTATTTTTCTCGTTGAAAGATCTCTATTGCAAGATTATATAGATCATTGTGCATTCAATCATCTCTCCCTCTCTGCTTAGACTAGCGTTTGATGAAACGAACTACATTCTTTTTTTTTTACTTTATTTTATTTGTAGTTCTGGCTTAAGTTACTTTAGATATAAAATCTCTAACAAATGCGGATCATTATGTTATTTGGCACCTCCATCTTCTCTCTTGAATTAAGGGGTTAATTGAAATTGAATGAATATTCGTGAAACCGACTGCATGGAGGATGAAAATGGCCGGGAAAACCTATATTAAATGCAAATTATGTACGCTTAAACGCTTCAAAATAGTCTCATGAGAATAATGGTAAATAACAAACACGAAAACAAAAAACAAAAAAATAGATTGTAATGTTTCTTAGTTGGTATCATTTGAACCCGGACTTAATATACCGGTAATAAACCCCAACAAGCCCGATACTGCACTTGAAGTGCTATATCGGCACCTGAAGTGCTATTTTAGCACTTGGCCAAGTGTTAATTTATCAACAAAAAAATTGTTCAATGTCGATATGGGTTCCACCTAAACATGGAAGAGTACCGCTGACATTACCAATAGACCAACGGAGATCTCGCTAACTGGATTTAATTATAACAGCATAGTCGATGGTAATGGCAAATTTGAAGAAAGTTCATCATGCAACAATATGATCTGCTAGCAATTGTGAGATGTGAATTGGTCTAACGTGCTCGTCAGCGCTTCTCATGCAGGGGACCCAGGTTCGAATCCCAACGATGTCACGCCGTTTTTGCCCATTTTTGCTGACAGTTCAGCTCACGTGAAAGTGCTAAAACAGCACTTTGAGTGCAGTCACTATGCAAGCTCTTAAAAAAAGTGCTGATTTCAGCCTCTGAAGAGCTAAAAACAGCGCTTCAGTTTTTAGAGTGCAGTGTCCCACAGTGTGTACACACTGTGTTCACATAGTCGACTATAACTATAACAGTGTGGTGATGATTTCACACTGTGATATTTTTTCCATACGGTGTTCACATGGTGATGTTTGGTCCCCTTACAATGTGAAGATGTGGTTCACAGTACAAAGCACATGAATTAAACACTGAAAATTATTTCATATTGTGTTCACACTTTCTGTGCAAGGTGTGTTCTTTATAACAGGCGTGGATCCAGGAACTGGGGTTTGGGGCGCTGCTGGATCATATTGGATCGGCGCTCAATTAGATATTTACATCTTTACTTTCAATCGATCAGTCCATATATACACAAGATCCGTACAGGTGCGGTTCCAAGATATCCGAATTGAATACTTATTACATTTTGTCGGGCCCAATTGTCTGGGGACAATAGCGGCTCTATATATTATGGTTACGCATGCGCCCGATACTTTCATTGTGTGACGTTAGGCTGCGTCCACTACTGCCCCACATCAATTTCTCTTTAATGCTACAGTCACACAGACATTTACGTATAGATACGTTTGTGTTGTTTTAATCTTATTTCATCTTCTATTCTATAATTTCTTATGTATTTCTTTGTTTTACTGGATGAACGAAATTATCACTATTTCCACTGCTGACTATGACGGGAAGGCATCCGTGGGGATCCGCAAAAAAAGAAAATAATTTTTGGACGCAACAGGACGTAACTATACGTAAGTGTCTGTGTGACTGTAGCATTATGCTACAGTCACACAGACACTTACGTATAGATACGTTTGTGTTGTTTTAATCTTATTTCATCTTCTATTCTATCATATCTTATGTATTTCTTTGTTTTACTGGATGGACGAAATTATCAATATTTCCACTGCTGACTATGTCGGGTAGGCATCTGTGGGGATCCGCAGAAAAGAAAATAATTTTTGGACGCAACCGGACGTAACTCAACGTAAGTGTCTGTGTGACTGTAGCATTAACGAATGAGCGTTCAGAAGACTATACGTGCTACCTTCCAATAAATTTCGAGTTAGATAATTAAGAGAGTTTTTGGCTCAATGAAATCATTCAGAATATCGATCCGGTAATAGACTGCTAATTGACTTCTTTAATTGATCTTTGAGGACCCCGCCAGTGTGATGTGAATTCCATCCTGTTTTGTAATGATAATGGCGTAACAAACATAAAAAGGAAATATTAAAAGTAAAATGATTTAAGTACCCTTGAATGGCACTTCCCAAATGCCACCTTTTAGGGACAATTAAACACCTTTTAATCCATTTATGCTGATTTGTTTGAAACCGAGGTTAAAAGATATTATGATCAGTGAGATATCATAGCGTGTAGAGCATTCAATTATGATGTAAACGGAATCGCTTAAATTAAGATTTGTGATGTATTCATTATCATATCATAAGGTCATAGTGGATACATTTTCCACAAAATGGCAAGTTGGTGCTGTAAATTACGAAATAAAACAATTTTTCAGAAAGGGACATATACATTAAAACCTGATGCAAGTTCAAACCATTTGAAAGAGAAAACAGCGGACACATTTGGGAGTACAATAAGCTATACTTTTTTTTTGGGGGGGGGCAGTATTTTGCATCCTTATTTGAACCCCCCAAAACATTTTTATTTTTCAAGGTGCATTGGTTTTTTTGTTTTGTTTTTTGTTTGGTTTTTTTTTTGCTTATTTTTGCCCAGTCAATTTTAGCTGTATGTTAGCATATTTATAAACTGCACAACTCTACAAGTACGTCCGTCTAGAAAATTAGTATTCTATCGTGTACTCAACTGAACGAAAATTCTCTGTCAAAGAACTCATCTCATGATCATTATTCCAGCTCTTTCCTACCTCACTTGTGTTCATTTCATCATGCATCCATTGGACGTGGAATAATTTTGGGACTCTGATTTTAGAGCAATATTTTTACTGACTTTGTAATTCAATTCCAACGACCATCTTTGAATAAAAGCCTTGGAAAATCGAGTCTTGATCGAAGGTTATGCGCCATTATTAAAAACCAAGACAGAGTAGCGATAGAAGAGGTTCCTGCATACACAAGGTCGAGACGATGATATTTAAAGAGGTGGAAAATATTTAGTATACAAACAAGCCAAAATGTCACAAAAACAAATACACACAAAAGAAATAAATACGGATGAAGGTTACTTCAAAAATCATTTAGTCACGAAAAAAAGGACTTATTTTAAGCAGGAATATATTTTATCTTTAATGTGAATGCAGCGACTCATTTAAACAAACTTTACCCCGTTGCTTCAAATTTCGCAAATATTACTGTATGATTCTAATATAGGTTTTCCCGGTCAATTTCATTGTTTTGTCAATCAATTGCATATTAGAGGCATTCATTTTCGGAAAGAACGTTGATGCTGAAATGTGCCAGTCAATAATCGTGATTCAATCATCAATACATTAACGATTCTTGTGACGATTCGTAACCTTGCGCATTCTACTTCACAATAATAAGCATATACATGGGCAAGAAATTATTCATTAAGATTTATTTAAATTATGAATTATTTCATGAATATTTTTCAGTTAAAAAAAGAAAAATAAAAAAAATTGCTTACTTTTGTATTTCTATTTATATTAAAGGGAACAAGCGCCTTACAAGCTTGCTTCTTTGCTGTTCCTGAATTTCTTTATAATTGTTTTTCTCTGTTACACTTTGAACAAAATATTTCTATGTTACTACTGATGTTGTTAATTTGATTATTTTTATTCCTGGTTAACTTTTGAAAAAAACATGAAGAAATCAATAAAAGTAATCTTGCGAATCTTGAATCTTGAATACATTTCGGCAATAACTATTCAACTTCGTCTTCATCTCTGTCGACATTTCATTCCGCATACTCAAATCCGCACTAATTTGAATGCATACATAATGAAATTAAATGCCTATATCCGAATTTGAACTTTGCAACCATTACTTTTGTGTGTCTAAAAACGAATTTGAGAGCGTAAACACGTAATTGTTTGACTAAAGTCAGTCTGTTTGCATCAAACACACGAATTTGAATACACATTAAATGAAAACGGATGATAAATGTATGAAATTGGCCGGGAAAACCTATATATTCAATCTCACTTTAAGTTCAACTGCCGATTAAAATATCTGTTAATCTAGTGAACAAAATTTGTGGATATTGGGTGGATAACATTAAGATTTTGTTTCAAAGCTTGTTTAATGTAACGCAGCATGCAACATTTTTACCACTTCATCCCATGTACCGTATACCTGTATACAAGAACATTCATCATAAACGTGTGTGGGTGTGGGTGAGTATGTGTGTGTGTGTATGTGTGTGTGTGTGTGTGTCTGTCTGAGGTTGTGATCGTTGGTAGGTGGGTGTGTCTATTGATAATAATAATAATGAACATTGTGCCGGTTCTATAGTCAGGGCGTTTCAGTATTAACGAAATAAAAAATAAACCCGTAGACTATCGCAAGAAATAACAAAATTCTTTGTACTTTCTGAACCTCTAGAAAACAAGGGAAAGTAATCTTGATAAAAAGCATTAATTAAGAGAATGAAAGGGGGATCGGGAGGATCATATACTAAAAAATAAGAGACAGAGTAAGGAAAGGGCGATGTAGGAGAGAGCAAAATATTACGTGTCCCTGTTGGCGCGTAATCGTAATGACGCACTCGACTTTCAAAATGTACGACGTATATTTGGTATACCCAAGAGTGTTATAAAACAAGACACTCACCAGGCAATGACTTTCGTATTGACATTGTCATTGTAGACATTAAAACGTTAGAGGCGTGAGCAAAACAACATTCAATTAGTGTCCAACCCACTCTATTGCTTACAGTTAGACATGCAAAGATTTGATTTTCAATTTCAATTAATTTACATTTCATACCTTTTTTTGTGTGTGTGACAAAAACTTTTGAGGGTCTTAGAAAATTGAGAGGAAGTATATCTTAATGGTTTGAACTTAAAATAGTAATAATTTCCTATTCTTAGCGAGTCAAAGGGGAAAGAGGGGGATATTTGAATTTCATCAAAATTATTGAGCCAAAAAGAGCTAATTCGATCCTAACAGTAACATCAAAATTATGCGAGACTCGGTGCATTGTAACATTCTAACATTTAACATAACTGTATTTAGCAGAACCTGTCAGGTCATATTTTTTTTTTACCCATTTTTTTTTTTTTTTTTTTTTTTTTTTTTTTTTTTTTTTTAAAGGTCTATTTGCCCCACCCCCCCCCTTTGTCCTCTTTTTGGCGCCAACGCTTGCGCGCCTACCCGGCGGGCCGTGCCCCCTCCCCCAGAATACGCGCATTCTTACCGTCATACAAACACCACTTTGCAAATGCTTGGCGTAGCCGATGCGTCCGTTTTAAGGGCCTAACTTCCTACATTGGACTTAAATGAAACCTAATAAAAAATTTAAAAATCGTAATCAAAGCTGTAAGTGTATGATAAATATAATACAATCTAACTCGACTCACAGCGTCAGGGTAAGTTTATTTAACCATTCCTGTGTTTACTTCGAACAAACTTATTATATTAATACTATTTTTAAACGAACTAGATATCTCTCACACACGCACACACACACACAACACACACACACACACATATAATATATATATATATATATATATATTTAAAATG
>CALNVZ010003426.1:5581039-5592917 GCA_940671915.1 Paracentrotus lividus | reverse complement strand
ATATATATATATATATATATATATATATATATATATATATATATATATATATATATATATATATATATATATATTTCCCAAGGCAGTGTGACGCTGCATATACTTTGATTCTACAAAACGGTATCCATAAAACAAGAAAGAATTATAAAAAGAATACAGTAAACTATTTTACCTTTTTTATCAGATTGTAACAAGTTGATGGAAAACAGAACTCCCACAAAAGATCATGTTGAACTTCACTTTTGTAATTTCAACAAAATGTTTCATAGAACCCTAGGCCAGTTATTGATTACATATCGATACTTTCTGTAATGAAAGCCCTTAGGAATGGCAGTAAATCAAATCAAACATGGCGTATCTTGAAGGTCTAGAGAAAAACAAACTATTCCATCACCCTTCAAGAACATTTGTGGTAAAATTGAAGGCAATAAGTTCACTAATTGAATAAAAACAGACTAACTAGGTCAATAGGGGCCTCAGACGTTATTTCTTAATGGTTATGTTGACAAAGAAATGAGTAGGATTGACTGAATGCTCATTGATTTCAATCTCCAAATTTGTGGAATTTATCTAAAAGTGGGAGTTTCCCCGCACGGCATGCCCGCGACTCCTGTTTTGAAGTCAGATACACTCGAATTGATTATTTTGATATATTTTCTTCGCTACGAATCCACAAAAAGCAAAGTTGATCGTCAAACTGAATTAGAAGATGCTATTTTTACATCAATTTGATGGGTTTCGCATGGTTACAGTTATTACTACAAGTAAAACTGAAATAGTTTTAAGGTATTATTAGAGTCATAGCATTTAACTCAAAGTAATTCGGCCTTGGAAGGTGATCAACTGACGCCACCATTCATTTTTCCAGTTTCTTTTCAATGTAAAATTTCATTGCCGGGGATTACTTATTATATTCATCATGTTTATGAAGAAGTATTATCCTTCTTCTCTCTCCATTCCCCTCTCTTTATATTACTCCGCCCCTTCTGTCTCCATCTACTGCATTTGGCATCTGGAGAGTCAATAATACCCCATTAAGGGTAATAATAGTAGTAATTATTATTATAGGTTTTCCCGGCCAAGTTTATATATTTACCATCTGTTTTCATATCATGTGTATTCAAATTCGTGTGTTTGGTGCGGCAGACTGACAATAAGTCAAACAATTTCGTGTTCATGCTCTCAAACTCATTTTTAGGCACCCAAAATAATGCTTTCGAAGTTCAAATTCGGATATAATCATTCAATTTCATTATTAATGCATTCACATTAGTGTGATAGCGGGGTAAGCTATTTAAAACACTTTCAATTTCGCTTTCAAGCTATCGATTTCCATGATTCAGCATCCAATTCCGTTATATATACATGTACACATATTTAAGGATAAGGATGAGGAGTAGGTAATCTTGACCATTTTATCAATAAATGTGATTTTATCATTATTGCTATTATCGTCTTCATTTTTAATTTCAACACCTCTCTTTTACTCCCAAGTCATTTGATCCTCAAAAATAAATCATCGTCATTATTAATGTATTGCATTTGTGAAAATCAATTTCAATTATCATGATTCTTATGTTTAAGTGTCTTCATTGCCAATCTTTATTTTCCTCGTTATAATTGCATTTTTTTTTTTATTGGTTTCATTTTACACCTTTGTTCACAACAAGGCATGATTATCATAAACTTTTCTTAATTAATGATATGTTTTGACATTCAATTAAAAATGCTGCATGAGCAATGTAAATTTCAATTGGTACTTTACAAGTCTAATTTGAATGCATCTATCATGAACTTATTTGTCTATAAACGAATTTGAATACATAATGAGAGGGCGACTGGATGTAAACGAATTTGAATAAACATTGCCGAAAATATATGCTTATTATGTGAACTAGAATGCACAAATACGAAATCGGTCACTATAATCGTTAATTTGGATGACTGAAAACGATTTTGAATGTAACTATTTCGATGCATCAGCATATTTTAACGAAAATGAATGCCTCTAACATGAAATTTACTGACAAAGCAATGAAATGGACCGGGAAAACCTATATTATTATTTATTACTATCGTTGTTATTGATATTATCATTATTAGTGTTAACATTTATGATATGGTTACCAAAGCAGCATTAAAACACAATTTGGACCTCTATTTTTAGAGAATAACAAAAAGTCGAATATAATAATAATAATAATAATAATAAAAGATTATTTATATTGCGCAGCCACTATAATAATATGTTCTACTGCGCAGAACAAAATTAGTCATACATTTCAAAGAGTATTACTAAGAAGATAAGTCTCCTAACGTAGGTACCGATAAATCCTCACCTTTCCTTCGAGATTTAGGCTAAACAAATACGAGATACAATCATTATCTAGGTTACAAACGCTGGATGCGAGTCAACGAAGAATTGGCGTCACCGGTCCATTGTCAATTCTAGAGAGGGGTGGGGTCGGTCATTCATGGATATTTGGAGACTATCAACAATTTTCGAACTTGCCCTTTTTTATATTGGCCCAAATGGTTTATATTGTTCGGATTTTCTTAGAGCCCAACGAACGTGCACTTAGGAATATAATGTGTTTTTAAAATTAGCTACGGACAATGGACGGCTGCTTGTTGTTTTTCGGATTTTCTTTTTTTAACAGAGTTTGTCAAATTTGTTTCTTGAGAAGGTATATGGGAGCACATTTGCAATTAAATACAATGATATAAGTAGTGGAAAGGGATCAAGAGTTGTCGTAACTCATCACTGAGACAGTATGCCCAACACCTTTCGTAGCAACGCCCCCACTCTCTCTCATTCTCGCGCACGTTGAGATTAAATTCCCCGCTGTCATTAGAAGCTTGTCAGGTAACCGAGTCTGGTCACGGTTTAGTTAAAGTTCACTGTCACGCACACGAAGTGGCATTTCCCAATACCATGACGTTTTTCTTTTGGTGTTTCGTGCTTGATAACCCCCTTCTATGACAAATAGGAGATGGGAATCCTTAAACACCGTTTTTATCCCTGATGCATTCTGATGAGTAGAGGAGTTTAAGAGGAAAGAGAGGATGCTAAATTTTAAAACATGCCTAGAGAAAGAGATAAAGGAGGACGAAGCTGTGTGTTATGTGCGTCCATGTGTGTATGAGCGGTGCAGGGGTGTGTGTGTGTGAGTCTGTGTGTCTGGTGTGTGTATGTGTGTGTGTGTGTGTGTGTGTGTGTGTGTGTTGATATGACATTGCAGAACATCTTGTAAAAAAAATCATCATATTATGATACATCCTCTTGAACAAAGTGAGGTGGTTATCCTAGAAGGCTTGGCAATTTCGTTGTTGCTAATTGATACCAACACTGGGCGGAGTTCAAACATTGGCCAGATATAGTTTTGGGATCATGAGTTAATTGCCAAACGTAGCCTAACCATCAGCCTACAAAAATTTGATCGGACCAAAGTTCAAATCCCAGTCACCGCTTTTCAGGTGGTCACTCCATATTTTTGTTTAAAAAAAAAAAAAAAAAAAAAAAAAAAAAAAAAAAAAAAAAAAAAATCATTTTGAATGCACATTTGACAAATCCCAACTAAACCACCTAATACACATAAACTGTTATCCATGATTTATCTCATTTGTCACATATGTTACTTGATTGATATATGTCCATCGGTCATTCAGCATTTGATATGTTTTAACCTCGTTTTCGCAGAAAAAGAGTGAAACAGAAATTGAAAGAAAAAGGCGAAATTGTTAATATTGCGTTTCGTGGTTAACCGGTTGAAATTACAGTCTCACGCTAGAAGCAGTGTGTCGTTAAGAATGGATCACGGTTTTGAATGGTGCATAATCATCTTTTGTAGAAAAAAAATACCGATACATGGTACACAAAACGTATGCGCGTTAAGTGGAGAAGGGATTGGGAACCAAACAATTGGATCGTTGTGCCGCGCATTTATTAAGTACTAGTAGCTTTTACTATATTTTATGATACAGATGGAATGTAAAGATGTGCTTTCGGCATTGCCCGTTTTTAATCGGGCGCTTTGAGTATCACATGCTATTTAATTGACACAAATTCGTATCTCCATACTGTCTAGGCGAAACTGCCACTTAGACTAATCGAATTAAGGAAAAACAATAGCATCTCTGTCGAAAACCATTGGCGATAAATTGAATTATGAACAAGTGACATTTCAGCAGTTTTCATAAGAGATATGTATTTTCATGATAGTGAAATTTGGAAATGGTAGGTGTTAATGTTAAGATGCTCGGCATGCTCTATAAGTTAACGCTTTAAAGATTATTCTCTTCCTGTGTACATGATAAAGAGAAATATAATGTTATTGATAATGATTACAGTGATAATAATGATGATAATAATTTTTACAAAATAGTAATTATTGTTTGTAGTATCAATTATAATAATGGTAATATTAATAATAATAATTATAGAAATACTACTACTAATACTACTACTGCTACTACTACAAATAATAATATTTATAATTATCATTACAAATAATAATAATGATAATAGTAACAATGATTATCATATCAATTCTAGTTGTAAACTTAAGGGAAAGAGGGCGCTATCACTCCACTCAAAGCGAACGCGGCCATAGACATTTTGTATTTTGCTCAGTTTTTTTCACTTTGTTTTCTTGATTTTGGCGATTTTTTTTCAAATAAATGTTCACTCTGATTAAGTAAGCTAATATTCTGAATTTTTTAATAATAGGAATAACAAATTGGAAAGAAAAGAAAAAGTTCTGTCACTTGTGTCAATTCGAAAGCCATGTCAGATCAAATTTCCTGTACAATATGGCCAATTTTGCTCTCAAAATAGCTCATACGCTGCATAGTCATCTTCTTCGATTACGCATAATTAGATTACACCTTACTGTTCAAGCAGCTTTTAAAAGCTTGAATTCTCAGCTTTCCAAAGATGGTACATTCATTTCGATTGGTTAAGAAAAAGTCCTGTCACTTTTTACATTATCACAAACGAATCTTTACTTGATGGGTCAATATTTCCGCATATCACATGCATATCGCATGTGGATGGCGTCTTCGCAAGATGTGACAAGATCACTATTTATATCAATAATCGTTTGGAACATCAATCTATGTGAAATAAAGATTTTGATTACAACTTTAGCACAATGGTGTTATAGACTTGCGAAAATGGCTTTTTCCCCAATCTGGTCTGAAGCACCTACCTACGAAAACTATGATAAAATTTCAATTATTTATTTCATGTCCACGAGTAATTTGCTCGAACGGATCGACTGACAATACCATTCCACCACAGGGAAGTTTTCTTATGCGAGTTTTTGTACGCTAAGTAATAATTGCATGCAGTTGTCAATCGGTCGCTTCCCGCCGTTAGCGCGGGTTTAGTTGACATTAATGGTAGAGCCGTATAATTTTCTGCGCCGCTCAGCTGTATTTCCACTAAACTCATGAATGTAATGTCGCGTTTCCCCTCCTCAAATAATGGACGCGTCTTTATGTTAAGATGTAATGTCATACGTTAGATTTACATTTCAAGTGGAGTAGAATTGATAAGGTAATGATAATAATAATAATAATAATAATACTAATGATAGATATAATAATGATAACAATAATAATTGTAATGATAACATATAAATAAATAATTAAATAACGTAGGACTGAGGCATTAAAAGGGAACTGAAGCAGATCACAAACAGAGAGTTAAAGAATAGAGAGAGAAAGAGAGGGAGAGAAAATGGGGGTGAAAGGTTGCGAAAAGGAAACGCGTGGACGGAGATAAAAGTAATTCGAATTCAGCATCGATCAATGCAGTATTTTGTCATTACTAGTACCTTCTTTTTCAATATTGTAAAGCGACACCATACATATAAGTATAAAACCTCATAAACAGCTTACATGTAAAAAGAATCAATCCCTCAATATAAGACAGGGAACTATATGTTAAATATTATGAACTATATATACTACAAAAAAAATGTAATATGGTGGGTGACACCTGCAGTGTTTATACCACCTGCCCCTGGTATTGGTAATATGTTCATGTTCATTGAGTAGGTGAAACATATTTGAAAGTATAAAATACGAGGTGTTTGCTACATGCTATTATTATAATAATGACATTATTTCACAGTTAAAATGAAACTGAAACTGAACTGAAACAGTTTATCCTCTACCCAGACATCTTTGACACCTTAAATGTAATTTTCGTTTATTCACATCGATCACATCATTTTATTCAAAACAAGATCAGAACACCAATGTGCGTTTATCAAACCTATATTGAGTTACTGCTGTAGACAGAGTGATTTCTTTAACAAAATATTTCACAAGTATAATCTATTCGATCAATTCAATTCATTTATTTCCATTCTTTCATGAAAACAACAAAATATTTACTATACATGTTAATAGTCATTTGTACAGTATAAAAGACATGAGGCAATTATAAAAAGCCAAGTCATTCGACCATGATGTAAATCATTATTTTCTTCTGAACAAAATGAGCAAAGGAAATCGGATTCCATTGGGGTTTGAACGTGCATATTATGTTATTTTTTTCTTATTTACTCAGTCGTGTCAGTGTTTTCCAGTCTGTTTTGGCATGTTTTCTTTTCTAATATCATATTTATTTGAGTATTTTTATGATGTATAGGCTTATGTTTAGATTTCTATGTGTTATTCATTAAGTTAACCTAAACACCAGAGCGCTTAGAAACACCAGTATGAAGCGCTATATAAATAAAATTATTATTATTACTATTATTATTATTATTATTATATCTAATGATTATCAGAATATTTATCTATTTATTTATTTATCTATTTATTTATCACGTTTTGGCTTTTTTTTTTTTTTTTTTTTTTTTTTTTTTTTTTTTTTTTTTTTTTTTTTTTTTTTTTTTCACCTCACTTTCGTTTCCTTACAATCTTTCCCATCACCTTGCGCATTTCCTCCTGGATCAAGCTCAACATTATCCATGCCGCATCACTGGCCTTCTCTGGTTCCAGTGCAATGATTGAAAAGGATATTAGACGGTCACAGAGCGATGTCAACCCCGTTCCCTGCTGTCTAAACTGAAAGGCAGATGATGCGGCTTTTATTTCAGAGTTTCACCTACAATTTAAGAGGATGATTTCAACTAACCTCGATATTTAACCCCTTCTCTTATATATTAAAATTCCAAATGGCTGTTATAAGAATGATCAATGATTGCATTGAATAAGAATGATCAATGATTGCATTTATCATTCTTAACTAGGCCCGTAACTAGGATTTTTACATGATATTCCCTATTATTTCTTTTCTATTTTTATTTTTTATTTTTTTGTCATCGCCAAGAGAGAGAGGAATGTACATTACTTGTGAATGAGCAACAGATGAGTTGGTATATTATTCCTTAAATCTTACCAATCCGTAATTCAGTAGTGGCACGGGACACCAGAGAAACTTTTTCCTTCAGTTTTTTTTTCCCCATGGCTAATGTAAGAGGCATAGACAGTGCAGTCAATCACATTTTGGAACAGTTTCTGACAACGCCGCGCGTTAGTGATGCGTGGCATTGGAGAGTGAAAGAGTATACCAATGTAATGAGTGGCACTTTGTGATAACTTCATAATCACTACTGTTATGTTTTAAAATGATTGAATGATAGAAGTTTGGATTTCCTTTTTAGGCACATGCAGCAACACCATCTCAATGAGGGTAGTAAAGGAACCACTGCACAATTGTTGTCAAGACATTTTCACACACCATCCGACGTTTCGCCTGATGCGTGACATTGGTGAGCGCTGGACGGGGTAATCTATTAAAATGGTATGAGTGCAGCTTCCAGTGATAGTAAAATGTTATTAATCATCTCATGGTAATCCATTTTTTAAATTAATTGATGATCCTCACTTGGGTTTTCCTTTTTTCTTGGGTCAACCCTGTAGAGTAACAAATGTTATACTTTACTTTGTGCATCAAAATATATCTGAGTGACCCAAGGCAGCATAAAACCAGCTAATAAGTAAGAAAAAAAAAAAAAAAATAACACCAACAGATGTGGAATAGGCAGGCCAGGCAGGTTTCTGCATCTGTACATGTTCTAAACACATAGACACATCATTAACGCCTTTGGGTGCGACGGGCTTCTAGCATGAAGCCGAGCGAGGTGTTCAGGTCTGCTAAAACGACTGGGCTTCTACAGAAAGCCGAGATAATTTTCTAATATATTGACAAGCTTTTTCGGCTTTCATACCAAGTCAGCTTTTTGGGGCTAAAGTGCTTGAGGAATAGGAAACAAAGATATACATTGTATTCATTTTTAATAATCCATTAAAGAATAACTCTAGTTACGTGGAAAAATCAGCAAAAAATTTTCAGCTTTAATTTCAGCATTACCACCATAATTTTTTACCATTAGAAACGAATTCCCGATTTAACTTTTTGGGCGTACGCGTACGCGTCCGGAGGGGAAGAAATAATCAAAAGTAAAGCTAGGCGCTCGAGAGGAGAAATATTGAGAATGAGAAGAAGAGAGACAAAATAGAAAGGGTTAAAAGGGATTAAAACAATGTTCATTATTAATAGATATATGAAACATTAGTTGGCATGGAGAATTAAGCCTTCGATTTCTGATTCTCTCCAGGTTTTATATACTATCACGATAATGAGAGTGGTTGAATAATCTGAATTTTGCCTTAACTAGTTGTTGTAACTATAACGATGCAATTAATGAAATTGTAAAGTAAATGCCTAAATGGCAGTAGGTATTATAAGTTAAAAGTCCGCGCTCTTTATTTCAAAGCTTACACCTGCGCTTTTAATGAATGGTGCTAGCAAGGTGCCATTGTCCTGAGGTGGCGAAGCCGGCCGCTATGATCTTTAATCCATATTTTATAGAATAATTTTGAAGAAACAGGACCTCTTTTCAGGTGCTAATTCAGATAGGCTCATCGATCGAAACCGTGCCGTGCTGTACATGCATTACGCACTTTGCATTGTGAAATCTACTGGAGAAGGAAGAAGCGGAACTTCTGCCAAAAATGACTGTTTTTCTTACAAAATCACGCGTCTTATATTTGGTTTTGATGACTTTGCCTACAGTGTTTTAGATAGGAAAATGTCCTGGCCGCTATTAATGTTTATATTTACTACAAATCAATGAAAATGACCGGGAGTTTAGATGCAAGGAGTAATGGAAGCACAAAACATGACAAATTTCTATAATATGACTGTCAGTGTCAAAAAAACCTCGCTCCGCCACAGGGGTACACAATCGCATTTCACGAGGCCGCGCTCAAAGGTTAAACTACAGGTGTTGATATCAATGTAAAGCTTGGACTCTTTACCTTTCAGAAAGAAAAAATCCTCACAACTTGGTGTTTTGAGCCAGTACATGTGTATGTCAGTTTATTTAACACAATTTGGACTAATGGTATTGACCATTCCTCCTAAAAAAATGTGCATAGAAACTCAAGACAACTACAATGTATCGCTGGATCAACTTCATCCCGCGACGAACTACAAAGTTTCCCTCAAAATGCAGGGTTAGGGTTCGTTGGCATGCATTCTTATGTATATATTGGGAGGTTCAAACTGGCACGCTTACAAAAAATGGAGGCGCAATTCAAGAACCTGTAAACATGATTTGAGGCTACTCCATACGCAAAAAATTAATTGGGCACAGAAAATGACAGTGAATACAGAAGATGTGAGATGGCAGAAGTTGTCACAGGAGGTAGTTGTCTGGGGGGGTAAGTTGGTATGGGGTAGAATGTCCTACATTTAGACTCGTGTAGACCTACATTTGGCAATGGGCTTACCTTCTGGCAGCGATGCTGTCCACAAGCAAGCATTAATATTCCATAGGCTTCCACAGTATGCCCGTCTTTCAAGCATCCCTCTGCACCTCTCCCTGGTTCTAACATCATAGTGTCTGCATGATAACGGTGGTGAAGCTGCTGTTAAACCACAGGTCCGGGTTCATGTTTCCAGTCTTTTTGCATGTTTTTCTTTTCTAATAATTATTTATTGAGTATTTTTATGATGTATAGTTATGTTTAGATTTCTATGTGTTATTCATTAAGTTAACCTAAACACCAGAGCGCTTAGAAACACCAGTATGAAGCGCTATATAAATAAATTATTATTATTACTATTATTATTAATTATTATTATATCTAATGATTATCAGAATATTTATCTATTTATTATTTATTATTTATTATCACGTTTTGGCTTTTTTTTTTTTTTTTTTTTTTTTCACCTCACTTTCGTTTCCTACAATCTTTCCCATCACTTGCGCATTTCCTCCTGGATCAAGCTCAACATTATCCATGCCGCATCACTGGCCTTCTCTGGTTCCAGTGCAATGATTGAAAAGGATATTAGACGGTCACAGAGCGATGTCAACCCCGTTCCCTGCTGTCTAAACTGAAAGGCAGATGATGCGGCTTTTTCAGAGTTTCACCTACAATTTAAGAGGATGATTTCAACTAACCTCGATATTTAACCCCTTCTCTTAATATTAAATTCCAAATGGCTGTTATAAGAATGATCAATGATTGCATTGAATAAGAATGATCAATGATTGCATTTATCATTCTTAACTAGGCCCGTAACTAGGATTTTTACATGATATTCCCTATTATTTTCTTTCTATTTTTATTTTTTTATTTTTTTTGTCAAGCGGAAACCTGCTCGCCAGCGGGGGGGGGGGGTTCGTTCGAACCCCCTTGTTACGGCCTGTTAACACGAAGATCTACAAATATTTGTATGTTACTCCCACTTTGTTAGTAATAGCATAATGTCCAAAATATCCTGCTCGAACAAACTTCCGAATGAATGAATGTTTAAATAAACGTTGCTTTATAGTATTTACATGGATATCGAGGGGAGGAGGTCCAGTATAGGCATGCACCTCCTATACATGTAGTTTTGAAACTACAAACTACAAACAAATATTCAGCTGCGACCCCTACGTTTAAATTCACCGACTCCCCCCCCCCCTTTTTTTTCCCCCTTTTAATCTTTGGTCAAAGCACCGCTCTTTTTAGAAAAAAAGCGGGTTTGAAAATTATTTGGAATATGAAACCTTTTGGTTTTAACTTCTAAATGAATAACAAGACTGTGTGAATTTTTTTTTTCATGTTTGTTGATCATTGCATGAAGAAGGTATACCAGGAAAGGAAATGCCCTCTGATTATAGAATACCAAATACTTTTTTTACACAAACATTCAATTTAATTTCCATTTGAGAACTCGTTATTTGCTAGTGCATATTTCATTGACACCCATTCAGGAAACTTGTGAATTCAATCATGAATAATTGAATTCCCTTCGTTGAAATTATTGACTGTAAATCAACACTTATTAAATTACATTGTCACACTAGATGGAAATCGAAAATGTAAATCAAGCTGAATAATGTAAGATGAATCCAGTTGAATTACTAGAAAAGGATACAACAAAAGAGGTTTCCCGTAAAACACGTTCACTGTTTGAAGAAGGCACCAGCTCGATTATATATACTGCCATTATGTTGTTGAAATTTCGAATAATCAAATACTTCATTTAAAATGGTCACATTTGACTGGCAATCTTTGGAACTGAAGTATCAATTCCTAAAGTCAAATAGCTATTTTACACAATTATAAATAAAATGACATGCATGAAAATAGAACCACAGTAGACAGAGAGAGAGTATTTAAGAGTCATAGTTACTATTTCAAACACACCATCAATTTACTCATACATAATAAAAACGAAAAGGAATTGGACGAATCGGCAATTAGATCGTGTGGTCATAGAACCAACCATACATTACACAAAGCGGAAATTAGACAAATTGTAAGTAGACCAAAAGGATATAAACCGACAAAGCTG
>CALNVZ010003426.1:5535751-5581014 GCA_940671915.1 Paracentrotus lividus | reverse complement strand
AAGCTGCGAACCTGCTCGCCAGCGGGGGGGGGGCGGGGTTCGTTTCGAACCCCCTTGTTACGGGCCTGTTAACAACGAAGATCTACAAATATTTGTTATGTTACTCCCACTTTGTTAGTAATAGCATAATGTCCAAAATATCCTGCTCGAACAAACTTCCGAATGAATGAATGTTTAAATAAACGTTGCTTTCATAGTATGTACATGGATATCGAGGGAGGAGTCCAGTATAGGCATGCACCTCCTATACATGTAGTTTTGAAACTACAACTACAAACAAATATTCAGCTGCGACCCCTACGTTTAAATTCACCGACTCCCCCCCCCCCTTTTTTTCCCCCCCTTTTAATCTTTGGTCAAAGCACCGCTCTTTTTAGAAAAAAAGCGGGTTCTGAAAATTATTTGGAAATATGAAACCTTTTGGTTTTAACTTCTAAATGAATAACCAAGACTGTGTGAATTTTTTTTTCATGTTTGTTGATCATTGTGCATGAAGAAGTATACCAGGAAAGGAAATGCCCTCTGATTATAGAATACCAAATTACTTTTTTTACACAAACATTCAATTTAATTTCCATTGAGAACTCGTTATTTGCTAGTGCATATTTCATTGACACCCATTCAGAAACTTGTGAATTCAATCATGAATAATTGAATTCCCTTCGTTGGAAATTATTGACTGTAAATCAACACTTATTAAATTACATTGTCACACTTGATGGAAATCGAAAATGTAAATCAAGCTGAATAATGTAAGATGTAATCCAGGATTACTATAAAAGGATACAAACAAAGAGGTTTCCCGTAAAACACGTTCACTGTTATGAAAGGCACCAGCTCGATTATATATACTGCCATTATGTTGTTGAAATTTCGAATAATCAAATACTTCATTTAAAATGGTCACATTTGACTGGCAATCTTTGGAAACTGAGTATCAATTCCTAAAGTCAAATAGCTATTTTACACAATTATTAAAATAAAATGACATGATGAAAATAGAACCACAGATAGACAGAGAGAGAGTAATTAAAGGTCATAGTTACTATTTCAAACACACCATCTCTCTCTTCTGAATCATACATGCTTGTGTGACTCAGTTACGGCCCAGCTTGATGATGGAGGCACTGTCAGTAAGGTTACACAAAAAGAACCTACATCTTGTTGTTTTAATGTCGATATGCATTTACTTAACCAGCGATAGGTCGATATCATTTTTATGAAAACATTCAGCTAGATTGACAGAGATAGTAGCGAATCCAGGAATTGAAAAAACAACAACAACGACAAGGAGAGCAGCTTCGATAGAGGGGGGGGGGAGCCGAAGAAATTCCAATTGTTACAAATACAATCGATAAGTGATTTTTATACTATAGGGGTGCTTCCCTTGGGCCCCGCTGGATTCGCCACTCCATAGATTAACAATTTTTGTTTTTTGAAAATAAATGGCTGTCAAATCAACCGAGTAAAAACAATGAAGCGATTCTAAAAGCAGCATAAAATGCATTTCATCATGTTTCCTAATTATTTGTCCGAATCTATTTCTTTTTATATTTTAAAAAAACAACGTTGTGATATTTATTTTGTTGATAAACGATTTTAATTGTTTATATCACCATATTGAAAGAATATAAATGAATATTGATTTGACTTGAAAATTCGTCAAAGACATCAGAGTATTATTATTTATTTACTTTCAAAGAGTCAAAAGATAAATCGGAAACAAATCGCAAATGAACATCCTGACATTTTCTACACCTTTTAAACTGAAATATGACCTAGTGTTTTTTTCTTATTGAAGATGTAAAACCGATGAAGGCGACAGGCCAAAATTAGAATGAGAAAATCGGAAACGCATTGACACGAAAGATGCTAAATATTTGCCGCAACAAAGCAGCAATTATATTTTTGGACGTTGATATTCTATTACAGCCATTAAGTGGAATTCGAGTAGTAGATTTCCTTTGGCGTGGTCTGTATGTGTAAATGACATTGGATCTCAAAGTGAGATAATGCCACTGTTTCAGGGTTATACCCTCAGATACACCGACTACACTGGAACAAGACCAACTTTAGAGTTAGGCAAAAATGAATCGTCTCTGGATGGCTTAGATTTGTCGGTTTTTAAGTTCGGTTGAATCGTTCCACTCGTATGACTGGGCCCTTACGTTTGATGTTCTTATTATTCCGACACGCACTCGGTTTGTACCGACTCTTTTAAAACACCTCGTTTCAGGCAACTCTGAAATTTACCATTTCCTTTTGAAATGGGATACAACAAAGAAAAAACATATATACCGCTTAGCAGATTCAATTATTCAATTAAATTGAAAGTAACACTCGTTTTCTCCCAGCAATTTTGTTTAATATAACATGAAATGAATTCAAAGGCTATTTGTACACTATATTGGAATAATGAAATAATTAACAGAAGCAAGACGGCGAAGTTTCACGTTAAGCACGCAGTTTGAGATCTACAAATCTTACACAATAGTGGAATGGAGAAAGGAGGAGATGAAGAGAATTAAACATGGTAGAATGAGAAAGAAAGAGAGAAAGAAAGGGAATCTTGTTCAAATATCAAGTTGAATCTTCATACGTTTAGTACGCCTTTTACTCTACCACACAGGTAACACCAAGTTCAAACCTTTTTGCTCTTTCTCTATTTTATATATATATATATATTAATATAAATATTTGGGAATAACAGATAGAACGGGTGTTACCTTTTAAATGATGAGGGAAAAAATAAGATAAAAATATTTTTTAATACTAGGTTCTATAGCGACCACCATTTGTGTTTGAATCTTGAATCTTAAATATTTTGCTTAGGATTCACAGTTTCACCGAGAAGCGAGTAGAAATGCATGCCTCTGTCGAATTGCACGTGCATCTGGTGATGATAATGATGATGATAATGATGATTCACAGAACTAATATCTTGCCATATTTCTGTTCAGAACATTGAAAGGCGCAGGCTCATCCAATTAAATTAATTACTACACACGTTCTGATACTGCACCTGCATCTTCAAACCATATCCATAATTTGGATGACGAGCAAAGGTCACGTGGTTTAACCTGTCCACTATCATATCCATCGCGTGGGATCATCGGTTCGCAAAATGCTTCCATGGTAACGAACATCAAGAAATTGTGTAAAATCTTGGTCAAAGCAGCTGAGGTGAACGTTATTCATGAATGAAAGGAAGTCCCATGTCACACCATCACCCCTAGTTCAAACCAACGTACGAGTCGCGGAATTTCGAAATCTGTCCAATTAGAGGGGGCGCAAGCGGCAGATTTCACAAAAATATTGGGCGGTCATGACAATTTTTTTTTTTATAACTCATGAACTTGGATGCTCAAACATACATGATTCTCAATGTGTTGATCAAAAATAGAATGGCGCTCGAATTATTTTCGGAACCACCAGATCCACCGCTGTACATGTACCGAGTGGGGGGGGGGGGCACTTTGGGTTTTTTTTTTCTGTGGCATAATCTTCTGACACGCTGTTGTTAGTGTGACCGGAGTTTTTCAATAGTCCACTGGGGGCATCTATAAAAAGCTTGTGAAATTTATATAAGCTTGTAACGTAAACACTGAGTAACGTGAGCAACGTGGATATGAAATGAACCTTATCATAATAATTAGAGGGACGGGACATTGCATGTCGAAAGTTCATTATTTTACTGAATACAGGGCTTGTAATCATATGCTCTTTGTTTGGGTAAATGATATGAAATCTTCCATAATCTTGATGAAAAAATGAATATGCACTGAACAAACTATGAAAACGATTTTAATTTAAAAGTACAACGTTTTACTTAGATAATAAAGTGCAAAATTAAATCATGACTAACACCATAAAGCAATTGAAAATATGATAGTCTCCATAACATTTATTTAGCAGAACGAAAAACTTATTTGAATCATAGATTAAAAACGTAACAAGGAAATTGATAATATATAAGGGAATGCTAATTGTGATGATGTTGGTTGTGATGGTGATGATGGTGATGATGATTTTGATGATGACGACGATGAAAGAATGGATGGTGTTAAGAAAATGACTTCCAATATCATAAATCACAGCTGAGGTTTTGTTGTAATTTTTCATTCCTTGATTTTCGGAAACAGTAATCTTCTGCACAACCCAAGAACATCTCTCAGTGAAATCGAATAATCATCTTATAAGGTTTAGCGAAGGGGCGTCGGGATGGGGAAAAGGTTCCGCCAAAATTCTACCTACACTGTGATTGCGTGCCGTAACATAAGACAACAGTTGTACTATTTTACAGTCGTTTCCTTCCTCTATCCATTCGAACCTACCTTATCAATTCGCCTTTAGGCTGAAAACCATCCCACTATAGGCCTCAGGTAAGATGAGTTTCGCAGTAGGCACGAGCGGGGATATAGCACCCGGGGGCTTTTCATCAAAGGACTTGTCGGACGTTTTATCCGACAAACTGTTATAAGCTACTGAAATGCTATCATCTGACTGGCTGAGAGCAAATTTGTCGGATAAAATGTTCGACAAGTCCTTTGATGAAATGCCCCTCTGGTGTTGTGCCACACTCACATAGACACTTACGTTGAGTTACGTCCGGCGTTGCGTCCATTTTTTTTTATTTTTTTTTCTGCGGATCCCCACGGATGCCTTCCCGTCGCAGTCAGCATTTAGCAGTGGAAATAGTGATAATTTCGTTTATCCCATAAAACAAAGAAATACATTAGAAATGATAGAATAAAAGATGAAATCAGGATAAAACAACAAAAACGTAACTAAACGGAAGTGTCGGTGTGACTGTAGCATTAGAGTACGCATGCAACCCCTAGTCACGCGCGCGTACGCGGGCCTATGGGGAAGTATGGGAAAAGTCACACTTGAATCCTCACTTTCAATACTCTGTCTCCACTGCTGACAGCAGGCTTACTCATTTTCATTCGCATTTTGTGAAGTGGTTTACCAACTCATGTTGATGGAAACCAGACCTCTATCTTTACAATCAAACACTTTGGAGAATTGCAGAACATTTATTGTAATTTCACGCTCTCTAGAGACGACGATCTGACATTTGCCCGAGTCACAAAAGCACCTGAAGCATCAAGTTTTGTTCAAAATTCACGCAGATTACGCTTCTCCAGATGCACGTTATACATGCATCTTAAGATTATCTTCAAGATAATCCTGCCTTTTCGCAACGACCATTTTTTCTCTTTTACTACATCAAACGAAAACAAACAATGATGGTTTTAACTACAGATGATATTTGTTGATTTTTGTTTCTTTGAATATTATTTGAAGGTGATTTATTTTTGAACGTTCCTTAATTACAAACCATAGTTCTTTCATTGTAAATATATTATGAAAAGACAACAAAATTGATTGTTCATAAATTATTTAGGTCTGTTCTTAAGCTCAGGATAGGGTATTGTATATATATTTATATACATATGATGAAATATGGCCCCTCGACGAACGTGTTGTGCAGTGATTCATTTTTATACAGGCGAAAGAAATAAAGACAAATGAATCAAAACCTACCTCTCTTTACATGGCCGAAAGCTCGCATTAAAAGGAAAAAATGAGAGCTACGTTTTGATTCATTTGTCTTTATTTCTGTCATTTATGTATGTATATATATATTCATTTATTTTATCCGATACCAACATATAATTATACGATTCACTTATCATAAAGTACTGCATTGCAAATGAATAAAGAATTTCATTTATGTTCTTTAATTCATTGTATCTACTTCTATAATTATATACACTAAAATTTTTTACATTTTGAAATGCACTGGATAAATAAAGTGCAGTAAAGATTGACCAAACTCGTGATTCTAATAGAATCCGATCAGGCGATTTCAATAATCCTTAACCTGTTCATTCAACTGTCACATTGTCTTCATCCGTATGCATTCCTTTTCGAATCCTCTCTGACAATCAACCATACAATCCTTCCAAAAATAAGATGTAAATTTTGAATTATGCTTACATTGCTTTATTTCAAGACGATTTCTATTGACACTTGTCGGCCTTGGATGCTTTTTCTCGGTCTTGTAAACTAAGTCAACTAAATACAACCTTTTACAGACAATACAGACATATTCAAATTTGGATTTCGCTTGAACTTAGTTGATAATTCAATCGTGAAACATGACTTTTTACTAGGACCTACTTTTTGTGATTAGCATGATCGATGTATTTATAAATAATTCAGGATATAAACGATTATACTTTTAACCAAGTCATGTATGCCCATGAATCTTTATATTAGAGTGTGGGAAATGCTATTGGAAATTTGCAGTATCTGTTGAATAAAACGAAAATTAGAGGCTGTAGTTACGTCAACTGGTAAGGATATTTATGTTTGTATTTTCATAAAAATAAGATAATAATCATTCAACTATTCCATTATCTATGCAGCCAATATCTAATCATGCAAACATGCCGAAATGACAATCATTTCCACAATAAAGAAGACTTGAAAATATCAAAAGTATATACGACAGGCAATCTTTCCATTGCAATTATATAAAAGTAAAAAGAAAAAAAGAAAGAACAAAATAGGGCTATAAATCGATGCGTCCCCCAGCGGAATCCCTAGCAAATGGCCGAAAGACAGGTGTCATGGAGTTAATCTAAGGTTGGGCAAAAAAGAAGCACATATTCTTTTTAGAATTTAAAAGTCATCTTTTTTTCTAAACGCATTATCTGGAAGTTCAAAATCAAATAATCCTTATCGTATCTCTTATCGGGTACAGATCGGATAAACTCGTGGAGATCTAGGTCACTTTTAACGAAATTTGATAATTTGATCGAAGAAGTCTTTTAATACCAATGGTGTGTCGTTAGATTTATCGATCCTTTGTGTTTCTGACATCATGGAAATAACCAACATATTGAATGGAAGGATAGCTTATATTTTCATTCTGATAATTGCAAAATATGATGAAAATGCCTTCGTTTTTTTTCACCCTTGACAAGTTTTTCGAGGCTTTTTAAGAAGAAAACCAATACACTTAAAAGCTAAATCAATAGTTTATCTTAACCTGAATAAAATTTGTTACTTTTACAACTAAAGTGTGACTGCCTGTCACAACGTCACCATGGTAGTTATCATTGATGATATTAAATTTACTACTTGGAGGAAAAACCCCTTGGTTACTTACTGTTTGTGAACAGCAGCCAGGTCCTTGACAAGCAAAGAGTTTTAGATCCCATAGCTACTTAAATTTCGTTTCTCTTTCATATTATTAAATGCGAACTAATAACTTGAGAAAATACAATTTCCTCTACTTACTATGATCGAAAATCTGCGTCACTGAAATGAGCTTATTTATAATGGAAAAATACCTAGTAGGTTTAGACATGGTAAAACATTGCTACATTCGCGTCACTTGCATGACTAAGATGGCACGCAATTCATTCTGCACTGTCGTTGCATGAATTACACTTGTGTGGATGTCTTAATTCAATCTAGCAAAAGGATCGCTTTTATGCCTCGTTCATTAGTGAAATATTTTGTTCTATACGACCTCGGGGAGTGACTGCATTACAAAAAGACGTCACATCTCCTCCTAGCAAAACCAATATCAATCGCTTAGGAAAATTTCACTCAATTTGAGTAAAATGATTCTTTTGCGGATCAATTTCAAATGTAGGCGATACCTCCTGCGGTGAAAGGAAACAGCGTTTCTCGTGTTATGAATACAACTCATACACATTCTCTTGTTTGCTTTTGTTAGCGGTTCCTAGTATGGAAAAGTTCAATTAATTAATATCTCCTCTGTCCACGTGTGCATACATATTAATGGAATCAGATTGAACCAAATTACATGTACGCAACTCACAAGAAAAATATGGTTACTTACGTTAACCCACTGACTCGATCCTTGCTTGTTTGTTGTAGCCTATGTTCAGGGTAAATGTATTCTTTCTTGAAAGTATCACGAACTTAAGTGATGTTTGTTTTCTATACTCTGCCTAGACTTAAAACAGCACTTCATCAACACGCTAATTAAAGTACTGTTTCTTAAAAGGAATTTGTTAAAATTATGATCTGAGGGACCCTGCATACATTTAATATTGTGAGGAGTTGAAATACTTAAAAGTGATTTTCCAAGCATTATTACATGCTTCACAATCAGTGAAAATGTACAAGTGACCTGAAATACCAGATAATTTTTTCACCTATGGGCCAAGACTGTTATATTAAGTATACCCAGATACGGTTTTGTAACTGGCGATATTCAATCATAAATATCGCGGTGATAACATTACATTTTGAAAAACCGTTTTCGTCTTTGGCTGCACATTCATCCATCTGAACATTGCTCGAATTTTGCCTCTGTAAAATTGGTTAGTTCCCCGGATTTGATAAAGAATTCAATTAAGCCAAGTTGTAATTGATTTCAAAGCTTGAATAAAGGGCCATGAATAAATGGTCGAATGGAAGTTAAAAGAGATTACGCTACAAGCCGCATTGTAACTTGTACTCGTATATCTCTGTTCATTGATACACCGATCACGCAATCGCGATTATCTTGTTCGAACGTCAAGCTATCATTCTCCCGCGCGTGAAATTGGGCGCGAAAAGGGCACACACGCCAACGAACACAGGTGTTCGTCTCGCATTAAGGAATCGATCACCATCACTTTCATGCCTTTGTAGCAGAAAGATCAACTCGCGCGTAAACGAGCGCGACCTTCTCAACTATTCGTATAATGAGTCCCTGAGCGCTATTTCACCGGGCTCCATCGCTGTCGGTAAAATATACAAGAGATGTCGTCTGCTCGACAATTATCTCCAGAGTCGGTATCGCCTTTTTGTCATTACATCGCAGACCTTGGCAAAACATGATCGGATCTTGGAGTTTAATGGAACGGAACATGTAACTGTGACATCACCCTAGTAAGAATAAGAGGGTTTCATTTCTGCATCGGCGACATTTTCCGATCTTAGCCGAACCGGAAAGGACGACAAATTAAGTAATCGATAGCCATTGATCCTAAGAATCCGTCATGCAAAATTTTATTGTAATACCTTGTTACTTATGTTCATTTTATAATATCGAGGCATAATTGGCCAAAATTGTAAAAGTGGGTTGTACCTACATCATGCTTTAAAACGGATTATTATGACGTCACTTTTTGGTAGAAGGTCATATGATGTCATTTTTATGACCCCCCCCCCCCCTTTTTTTTTTATTAAAAAAAAAAAATCGTTATTTAAAATGTTTCCAATAAGGATGTTTCACACATGAACAAACTGGTGTTTTAATAATGGAAAGATGAGAACAAGCATTGGCAATAATTTCATTTATTTTGCTATTCATTTATTAAAGTGGTGGCCAAAATTATTAGAACACCCGAAGCGACACAAAGTCTATGGGATTCTCAATGCCCTTGTACATTTGCCGAAGTAAGTATAAGGATAACTTTTTGGTGCCGACAGCTTTTATGACTTTATAGCATAGAGTTTTATCATCTTGTGATATCAAATTTATATAGATTCGACCATCAGGTAAGGCGCAGCTTTAAAAAATGTTGCGCTATGCGCTTTCAGTTTCCCCATAGGACCGTGTATTAGACTGTAGTACAAATGCAAAAACGTGAAATGCCAATTACATATGCCGATAGCTCAAAAAGTGTTTAATCTAGACGTGTGAAAATTTTCAGGCTTATTTATTTTTACATGCCACAAATACATGCCAAGTTTCAGAAAATTTGGTCTCATGAGGAGGGGGTGGATTGGCCACAACCCCTGGTCGTGAGATACCAAAATAACCCTGCCAATTTAAGGTTACGATTATTTTTTCATGAAATGAAGAAATTTATTTATAAATACATATTATTCTTAATTTCATGAGCAATTCAAATATGGTGAAAAATTAAGGGTTGTTGGAAAGGGGGACTTAAATAGGGGCTCTGAAAAAAAATTGGGGCCCCTCAAATATAATTTTTTTTTTTTAACTCGCATAAGATGTTACTTCTTCATCCTACCTTATCCGGCTTATTATGAATGCCATTTTTGACATCCTCAGGAAATTTCCTTTCAGAAAATATTTACTTTAATAGGGAGAGGCTTAAAGTTTTTTTTAACGTTATGACACTTTGATCCTGATAGGGGCAAGATTTTTAGATTTTTGCAATTGATGGCGTAACATAAAAAAAGCGACTTGGGACGAGTTCCCAACGTATGGCTATATTATTTAGTTTTTAAAGCATAATGATGACTTTCGGAAACATTCCGACCATTTGATAGGTATTTAAATGATCAACTGATTGAAAATAACTAAAAATCATTTAATGCTACAGTCACACAGACACTTACGTATAGATACGTTTGTGTTGTTGTAATCTTATTTCATCTTCTATTCTATCATTTCTTATGTATTTCATTGTTTTACTGGATGAACGAAATTATCAATATTTCTACAGCTATCTACGACGGGTAAGCATCCGTGGGGATCCGAAGAAAAGAAAATGATTTTTGGACGCAACCGGACGTAACTCAACGTAAGTGGCTGTGTGACTGTAGCATAAATATGCTAAGTGTTCTATCAATTTTGGCCACCACTGTATGTTTTGCTTAACTCTACATTTACAGTAGGCCTATGTATGATTTGTAATGTATATTTTATATAAAAATTGAATACATAAACAAACGACCGACAGAATGAATAGATTATCTTTATGGTGGTCATGGCTAATTGGTTGTTGATAATGACTGTACATCGCAGGTGATTATTGAAATACATCACGTCCATTGGTGTGATTAGTGGTCTGTCTAAAGTGTGATAAGTTGAGGTCATAATAGTCAATTAAATACGTGATAACCTACAATGGCGGTCAAAACCATTCTACTCATACAAGTCCCGCCATGCCACGATCTTTGTAATCCCTGAGGAATTGTTCAGTCGTTTGGCTATCCCAAGACAATTATCCGAATTTAGAAAAAATAAATAAGGATAAATCAATCGAAGTGGACCTCAGAAGAGAAGAGAATAAAAAATGTCATATTTAAATGCGCATTCTTAATAAGACAAAAGAGACATATACTGTATGTCCATGACGCACATTCTCGTATGTTGACATCGATAATTCGAGACCTTGTCTCCTACTAACATCAGGAACATGCTTGTCAGAATACTAAATGGGTAAACAACTACCGCGAAGACAAATAAAAACATGTCATTGGATTATAAATAGAAGTCAGGAAAACTGCTGCATAGCTTTGTCCTTAGATAATATGACATGGCACAGTTGCCGATATTGAATCCCTGATGTAGCCTTAGATTTAAATAATGATGCAAAGTTAGTGAAGACATAAAATGGCGAAGATTAATTTTTTTCACATCAGTTCTTATTTCTTATTTGTCAGTGTTACATTGTAAAATAACATTCAAGGCTTTATTCAAGACGCCAGTTTTATGAGATAGGTAAGGGTATTTAAAAAATATGTTTGTTTGTAATCATAAAATATCTTGTTAGTCATTAGCTTCTTCACAGCCTGGAACATTTGACATCATCCCCAAAAAAATTATTCGTACCACTTAGGCTACGCAACTTTATGGCATTCATTTAAGCCTCTCTACGCCGTGCCTACGCAATAGCAAACCACCCTGCGCTAGTCTGAAAAAGAAAACCAAACTTGATCTCATTTTTGCAATACCGACTAGCATTCGTGCTCGGGGCATTTTTTTTTTTTTTTTTTCTTCTTCTTCTTCTTCTTCTTTTTTTTTATTTTTATTTTTTTTTTAATCCCCGTCATAAGTATGGAACCAATATCGGTTACTCGATACGCAACACTCCATAACTCTACGCAGGCATGGTGTAAAACTCCTTTAAGAGTAAAAATATTTCTATTTTCTGACTTTTTTGTCAAAGTACCTTCACATCTACCTAAGATCTCCTACTGATGTCACTGGTTCGTTCACCCTTGCTTGGCATAATATTGGTAGAACTTTTTCGATTTTTAGTTCTGATATCATATGAAAACAATCTTGTAGGCCTTTTCCTGGAATGTCAAAATGTTTGTATAGACGTTAATGATAGCAGAAGTTCGTCGACAACCAGAATCAAAGAGAAATTGACTTATGTCGATATGTAATTTGAACCATTGTAATAAAGCAGATTGTGATAACACTGCAGTTATATATTGATTATTCACCTGGTGGATATCCATGACACTCGATCGAACTCCATAACATATTGCATTATATCGAAGGATAAATCCCATTCTCTTACTTAATATAGGTTTTCCCGGTCAAGTTTAAACTCTTTCAGATCAATTTGACATTTCTTACAAACACTTTTGTCCGAAATGTGATCGCGATTAAAAATCTAAACATTAACTTAATTGACTTATAGCTCCGCTCCATGGGGTATCGTTTGAATTGAATGAACATAAAATAATTCGATTGCAATGATTTTAAAATTGGCCAGGAAAATCTATATTAACAATACCAACTCTTTGCATAAAGTGGTGTAATTATCGTTCCGGTTCGGCCAGATTTGGAATGAACATTAATTAAGGTAGTATGTACTAGTAGGTACTTTGATGGGAATACCTTATGCCATTTCTTTAATTCCTTACAATTAACTGGAATTAAATTAGAAAATAACTCTACGAAATTAGTTCAGTTCTGATGGAATAAAAGTAAAATATTAATGTCATGATGACTGCTGCGTATTACGAGATTGTGCTCTACTCTATTACTGGATTCCAATGCTGTACAGTCTGTGTATAAAAAATGGTACAGTCGGGGGAAAAAATATTTAGGTGTGAAATATTTTCAAATAATGTGTGTATGTGGTAGAAAATTAAAGCCAAAAATTTTTCCTTGCTGATGCGCTTTGTTCTGCATAATTTGCGCACTTCTATTGTTCTGGAGCGCTGAATTCATGGCCATTATGCGCAACCTACACAAAGGCTTGGAACGGCGTGTGAAAAATGATTTTTCTTGATGGTAGAAAACTATTCAAATCTCAAAAATTATACAAATGTGAATAAAAAATAGGAGAAGAAAGTTTGATTTTCCTGCTTTATAAAAATACCAAACAATACAAGGTTGTGAATAATCTTCATTCTATACAAAAAAAAAAGATGTTTTCCACTTGTACCATTTTATTTGAAACAGACTGTAGTTTGGCGCTTTTGGTTTTTATCCCAATCACCTGTCACGGGAAAATCCCTCGAAGAGGAAATAATACCTATTAATTTTTCTTAATATTACTAACACGAGAGCAGAAGTGTGCTTATGCTTGGGGCGAAATATTGAATGTTTTTCCTTGAATTAAACAATCGACATTAAATTGCACTTCTGTAATAATCATTAGACTTGGACGGTCACCTCGAAGAATAACAATAAAATGGTTAAAATAAGGCCTTCTAGTGCCACTCATATTTTTATTTGCAAATATTCGAAAGCACTCCGAAGAAAGATGAAGCTCTAATTCCTCGAATTGTTTCGGCCTACAAGATATTTATCCTTATTTTCAGAACTCTTAGCACGTTCTCACCTTAAATGACGTGGAAGGCAGAAATGGGGCTGCACACATCAAAGAGAATATACTTTGAAGAGTCAATTAAGGTTTCGATTTTCATTAAATTTACATACAGCACCCGAACGTGCAAGTACATTTAATAAACACAGGTGGTCGGATAACCCGTCAGTAGTTTGAACTAAATTGTGATTTGAACATTTTGTACGTCGGACTTGAGTTAATTCTTCAAAAGGTACCCGTTAAGGTAACGCTGTACTTAATAAGTGGAAATTCATGGAATAGTTTACAGATATTTTTAATTAAATATATCATTTTTGTAAACCGATGAGTTTAATATTGCTCAAAACCATTAGAAAAAAAAAAACAAACAAACAAAAACAAACAGGCACCTTGCAAGAGAATCAAGTTTATGTGCATGGAATTGAACAATGATATCTCTTAGGATCTTACGTGATATATAACTTTGTAACCTTTAAGTTACCTTGTAAGTTTTAAAAATACAAGGACTTGATATCAATGGAAACCTTATTGGAAAGCTCAATGGGCAGGGCGTCTCTTTTCTCCTTTAAATCCATTCTAACAAACTTATCTTAATGCTTCATGCCCCTGATTTATATTTCTCTTTGATTTTCCTTGAGGGAGACAGTATACATATCTTGGTATCCAATGGAAAATGCGTTTCGTTTTTTAATCCTAGGTTTTTTGTTATTATTATAACTGTTATTGTTGTTAGGATCTCTACTTTTAGAAAATAAATAATATTCAAAAATAAATTCTGTCAACTCATTGATGGTTGTTAGCCAGTATATGTCACAAACAGCACTATTAATATTGAACACATCGATATCATGGATATGAACTAAAAGGCTAGCTGGAGATAGACAGCAGCGCCCTGCAACATACATGTAGATAGTTACGACTAATAGCAAGTTTGAAACAACCATTCTCATCGGTTCACAGTGAGGCCTTCTTACAAGGGAAGCATGCAACGAAGGACCTGACTGGACACTATTGATTTTAATTTTTTTTTTTTTTTTTTTAATGTTACAGGACTTGTGCTTCCGTTTATCTCATCGGGTGGATGCTGTCACTAAGCATAAGATGAGATTTGAAATCGATGGACATTATACCCGCATTTAAAAACATTTGGAATAAAGTCCATAAGAATTAAACATGCGAACAAGGGAGAAATGAAAGAAAGAGAGGAAGAGTGCCCCAGCCACAGGAGGAGTAAAGAAGCCTAATCGTTAGAGTCCTTGCACAGTCGTACTGATAGAGATTCGTAGCTACCAGAAGAGAATATTTTAAGACAGAGACAGACTCATCGTATATGCATGTATTTCACTAGTTCTGATGGTTGTGTAACTTGTGTTATACTTTGTATCATACTAAAATATTATCTTGTAAAGCATATTATACCAGAATTTAACGCCTCTAAGCGCTTCATAAGAGGATGCTGGAGTTATTACCGCAGCTTTAGCTCGAAAAGTTTAATTTTAGGGCATAATCTTACCAAGTAAACCTACTTATTCCACTTGGATGCAGGATACTTATGCATGCATAGCAGTGGCGGATCATTGATAGGAAGCGTTAATTTTGTAGAAAATTGGCATCCGTTGTCTTAAACTGGCCTCATTATGTTCAATCCTTACATAAGGATATTTAGATGTTTCAATCTGGAATATAAAGTATAAAAAATAACAGGTAATAAAAGATTTGAAGTCCTCATTATCCGAAAGGCCTTTTTAAATTCCATTTTCTGTAATTCATGCAATTCGGTTGTGTCCCCTCAAGGCTTAAAAACTTAGTTAATACAACATAATCCTGATTTCATCCGTGCTTTGATTACCTGACACCTTTATGTTTGTATTAATATTTCAGTTTTTACTACATAGTTTTGAGTAGTCAGCGTGAAAATCGTCAAGCGAAGTATGTAGAGGCTTTCAAGCGTATAAGATGTAAACCGGTTATCTCGACATAAGTGTGAACGCATTTGTTTTGCAACAGTGCCCATAACAAGACATCTCAATATTTAATGCAAATCACATCAGTCAGGTGCTTACATAAATACGTTTAAAAACATTAGAGAGCAGGCTTATACAAGCGAAGGCTCCGTCTCATGACAAGTAAAAATCAGATAATGGTGGGTATGGTTTATAAGTGATGAATTCAATACAAAAACATACTAAAATTATGTTCTGAAACATCTCAAGTGCAAATGTTGCACGTTTACAAACTTCATAATTTATGCAGTGAGCACAATGATCGTAAGCTACGTGCGTGTAAAGGCCACCGCACACCTTACGACTGGTCTACGATCCGATTTTGGAACAAATCGCATTTTCCTTACTTTTAGAAAGTATGAATGAATAAAATCTTATCATAGAGGTTTAAATTAACTGTAAGAATACTGATATCGAATTTCGGAAAATTGCAAGCCTTTATTTAGGAGTAAAGGGCAAATTGGTTTGAAATCGTAGCCAATCGTGCGATTGCTATGACGTCATTACGATTAGATATTGAATTCGCTTTTATTAAAATAAGGAGGTTACATAGTCACTGATTTGAACATATAAGTATTCCTGCGATGATTTAGAACTCTACACAGTATGATGTTCTATTTCTAAATACCCACATCAATGTTATGACGTTTTATTACACAATCAGGTCGCAGACCAATCGCAAGGTGTGCGGTGGCCTTAACGCATTTTGCTTTGTAGAATGAAGGTTGCGTGTGGCCCTCGTGGGTCAATATACATCATATTATGCGATTTTTATGTTTCTGTAAAAAAGGTCCTGAAAAAAAAAATCCTGCTTGTAGTACCTGCAATGTGCGTGTCTGAAAAAAAAATATGTTGGACGTAGATCTTTTTAAGAACTTGTACGTTACACCTAAGACCTGTTGAGACCACCGCATTAGAACGACATTTCCAAGCTCATTCATTAGATTTTATAATATATCAAATGATATATGTAATGATATGTAATAACATATTAAATTTTACATGGTAAAGAGGTATTCAAATAAATTGAAAAATTTTGAAAAGTGACTTTTACAATACCTTGCATGCTTGAAGAAACATAGTAATCGCACGTGTACTGTAGCCTACGACGTGTCGTCACAGAGGAGTAATTTTCAGGTCATTGGTCAATCCTCTAAATCTAGCTTCAGCCCAATCTAGCGGTCAAGATATAACATTTCACCTTCTCAATTACATTTGTCTTTATTGTTTTATTGGATTAAATCATTAAACCTATCCTAATTAGATCATTCATTATTAGATTTCCAAGAATGTGATATCAAATAGCCTCCTCCAGGCAGTATTGTTAATTGAATCAGGTTTATTTAACAAATATGACAGTTGAGATATAAAACTGATGAATTATGCAAAGTCTTGATAACCATTTCCAACATTGCCAGTACTGCCAGGAAAATCGATGGTTCATCTTCAAAGCCTCGGGGACTGAGTGAATATAATAGTCATCATAATAACCAAAACAAACAAACAAACAAACAAGAAGTAGAAAATAGACTATTTGTTAGCCACAACATGACAAGTACTGCACTGTTATTTAGGGCGGTCATTTGACACGGGAGAAGAATAATCAGAGAATAAACTTTACCGTTTGTAAATATAAGAATATAGAGACGAGACAATATAACACATAATGGCGTAATAAAAAGAGGGAGAAAAATAGATTTGAATACTAAAGGTTAGCTTACCGATTATATGCGTAGATTATTATTTATAATACTCAGTTGTATGATTATTAGATAAAGACAATAAGAACAAAAGGGAAAAGGTTGATTGTAACATAATGATGTTTCTGAGTGAAACTTTATGTGGGGATACCCCTAATAATGCTAATTCGATGTAAAAGAGGAGCAAAGAAAAATCTCATGTTCGCAAAAGGTTCAATGAAACGGGAACGGTCAACACTACAGAACAATATAATAAAATACAAAAGTAAGTGTATTCAGAGTAGCAGAGTAATCAACAAAATGCAGGGAGAATTGATATATAGCAATAGGTGAAATAAAATTAGGCCAGGAAAATAACCAAAACCCAAGAATGGAACAAGAAGAAAAAGAGAAGACCAATGGAACAGATAAAGGGCACGCCTTCTGTACTGAAAGATGATAAAGCCCGCGTAACATTGTCCCGAATTGAGCAAGCTCGTTTTCATGGAAAAGTTCAAATTTTACTCTGCTCACGAAAGCATCGGACCATTCGTTTACCCTTTGTGTGTTGTTCGAGTGCCATCGTGTAACCTTCTGTGTCTAGACATCGTTCTCATTTTGGCTCTTGTTTGGCTGTTGACCAAGTTCGGGGCTGACTTCGCGAGAACCCTAACATTTCATAATCCGTGTGTCCATCTTTGCTCAACTACGGGACAGTGTGACACCACCTTTAAGAAATCTCGGCAATAACAACGAACTAGACATGAATACCCGCGTAGTTTCAGATTTACCTGAGGGTAAAGTGCAGCATTGCTCACTCCCATGGGGATCCAAACAGAGGTTTAAGAGGATCACTGGTAGTTCTTTAGTGATATGCCCAAACTCAAAAGGAACCAAACAAAGAACAAGTATTCTCACCTGGATATTTTGAGAAAGTCAATATAATAATGTATTGAGTTTATTTGAAAGTTTCTTACAAAAAAAAACTTATGTGTTTTTTCCCCGAAGGAACTGCTTTTTTTACTATCGCAAACTTTTCTCTACGGAATCTTGATTTGTTCTCAATGCACGATGTCACTGGTTTAAAATAGAACATGTCAATTGCAAGCAATGGTAAGCAATTAAGGATTTTTAATTTATTGTCTGGTCCTGACTCCAGAATCTAAAAAAAAATCGAACCCTGAAGTACAGGCATACTACCGGGAAAACAAATATAATGTAGGCCTATAGATTTTTTTTTTAATCCACAGAATAAGAAAAAGAAAAAGAAGAAAGAGAACAGTTACGTCCGGTTGCGTCCAAAAATTATACTTTTTTTTTCTGCGGATCCCCACGGATACCTTCCCGTCATAGTCAGCAGTGAGAATAGTGATAATTTTGTTCATCCAGTAAAACAAAGAAATACATAAGAAAAGATAAAATAAAAGATTAGATAAAGATAAAACAATATAAAAGTATCTAATGCTACAGTCACACAGACACTTACGTTGAGTTACGTTCGGTTGCGTCCAAAAATCATTTTCTTTTCTGCGGATCCCCACGGATACATTCCCGTCATAGTCAGCAGTGGGAATAGTGAAAATTTCGTTCATCCAATAAAACAAAGAAATACATAAGAAAAGATAGATAGATGATAAAAGATGAGATAAAGATAAAACAATATAAACGTATCTAAACGTAAGTGTCTGTGTGACTGCAGCATTACAGGTTTAAAAAAAACACCGGGTGCACACGAGGCCCTTCGTCCGGTGTTGCGTCCAGAAATTGAGGGATACGTGGGAGTCCACAATAAAATATATGGACGCAACGCCGCAACGCCAGACGGACGCAAAGCATTATGTGACTATAGGCCTTTGAGGGTAGTATTTGCGGATACAAAAAGGCTTGAAAGCTTCGGTCAATATCAACCCAGTAGATATAGATACCCGTATAGTTCCTAATACACCTCAGGGAAAGTGCAACACGCTTGTCTCTGGTGACTCCCAACGGTGTATCGGAAAGATACTTGTCATATCTATGCTCAGACTTGAAATAAAAACAAACTCCATCGAAATGCATTTTACTTGAGTATTTTTAGGAAATCAATGTATTATTCTACGTGTGTTGATTTCAGGGATGTTTCTAGAAGAAGGTTATGTTAGGTAACCTTGAAAGTATGTCCTTTTCTAATCGCAAAAAGGACTACTTTGATAACAAATCTACATTTGTTTTTCAGTCCATATATCTTCAGTGACTCAAACAGTGATATAGCAATTGTTCTCTGCATAGGTCTTTGAGATATCTTTGCCGTTGGGGATTGATGTGACAGGGTATGCTCCTTGCAAAAAGGTGACCATAGGGACATCCCATTGTTGGTCGCTTTGCCATCTGGGAGTAGTTCCTGGGATCGCTTTCCAAGAGCGGTTTACATTTATCTGGATGTTATAACTCTGGTCAGAGTTGTGTTCTTTCACAAAAAGCTCATAAAATTGAATCCTCATGGGTAATGTGCCCGGTTATTTCTAGCACTCCTAGACGTCCAGTAGCAGGTGTTAGTTCAATCCGTATAGCAGTGCCACAAGGCTGATTTCTATGTCCAGTGGCTTTAATTTCAGTCAGCAGTACGTACGATCAATATATTGTACACTGTCATAGGGTGAGGGTATACTATGGTGTCATACTAAGTTCCAATATCGGCCAATTCGTTTCCGACCTACCTGATCAGTGGGGTACAACAGAAAGACTTACGATGGATAAAAAGTTACGATTGATTTTTTTCTCGGTAGCCTCATTTGGAAATCAGGTACAGTCATGGATAAAGATTTTGATATGATTAAGAGTAGGGCTAGGGCTAGGGTTAGGGTTGAGATGATCAACTTTGGAGCATCCTGTCCATGAAGAGGTTAACGAGAAAAACAATCAATCGTAACTTTTAATCAATCGGAAGTCTTTGTGTTACACCCCACAGAAGTCTTCTCGAGAAATATCTACCGTTTTGTTTCAAGCACCTGTATCCCCCTGATTGATCTATCGACCAATGGCGGAAATGACTGTGAAACCAGGTCAGTAAAGATCCTTACATTCGGCTAAAAAATAACATCAAGAAAATCCCTCTTTCCTCACATTACAAAAATGATAGTCGTATTTACCGGTGAACAATGTCCGTGTAGCTGGTTTGTATGCTGGCTGCTTTTTTCTAGGTGGATCCATATATAAGCTAGAAATTACTTAAAATTACATTTTATACTCAAATGACACCCGAACATTACGCTGTGGGGACTATCAAGAAGGTGCTCCTCTAGGGTAGATGAACGTGTAAATATTTGTTTCCTTTCTTTATTATTTTTCCCCTTTGATCTACTATATTTCTGTATTGAATGCAATATTAAGTTTGGGTACAGTGACTCTCGTTACTTTCCCAAATGATTTATTTGACAAAATTGTAATTCGAATCGAAAGAATGCTTACTTGAATGGACATTACTTTTACTTTTTTTTGCTTACTTTTACTTATTTACTCATGTACTTACTAATTACGAAATTGTTTTATTTTGCGTTTTAATTAAACTATTGTAATTGTTTTTGTTTTTGTTTTTTTTTTTTTCCTTTGGAAAAAAATAACAATTCCGTATTGAATTGAGTTAAAGTCAAATATTAATTTAAAAGTTTAGTCCTAATAAAAGCAAATGCATGCAACCAAATTTGAAAAGATTTAAAGCCTTTCTCCGAAAACAAGAAAGGAGTAACGCTATATAATAATATTAATGTACGCTGTACTGCCTTCGTTCATGTAATTTCTGTATGCAGACTTACTAAGTTAAATTAGGAAACATGCTTTGTGTTCGGGGAAAAAAAAGCATATCATGTTAAACACACTGAAATATTTTTTCTGAAAATATATTTTTAAAGGAGCAGGAATTTATTTATTTCAAGTGACTAATATGCCATATGCTTAGGCGCAATCAATTGAATCTCTGGACAGTTAGAACAAACCATTACCTATAATATAATTTGTTATTAAATCAAATCTCCAGTTGAGATGTCTATCAAGCCTGCTTCAAAAAATGCAGTATTTCTTTAAGTACACTCTCGACAAATAAGAGGCTCATTTGTCGCGTCTGAAGGACATGCCTTTATGAAAAGAGCATTTGAGAGGGGGCGGGATATGATTTATGTGAGGAATTTTTCGGAGGGAATGTATTGGACGAACAAAAAGAACCCCAAAAAAATAAACAAGAGCGAACTGACCAATGGAGTGTTCCCACCGTATCATTTTAAGTATCTGTATTATATCATATTAGTTTGTATCATGCCTGATTATTATACTGAAAATAAAACCATACCATACGGTGTTCGAGTTTTGGAAATCTCCTTATAAATCAATTAATTTTCATCTAAATTTCATACTAAGGCCTATTTCTTTCAGCTTCCAAGAATATATACCAAATAATCTAATAAACGATTCTTTTCATATCATATTTGCAATATTGTTGCTCAGCTCAATGGATCACGTATCCCATAGCTAGGGGGACTATTTATTGTTTTACTGTAATGTAATACCAGGATACAATTCTAACTGACTAAAAATTTTATGTTGATACTTTAGGTTTTCTCGGGATTTTGTAAAATTTATCCACTATTTTATTTTACAAATTCTGTCCATTAATTGTCCGTCTTACTTCTTTACGTTTACCAAGTGATTTAATAAACCATAAGCTTTCGAAATCATAGTTTCCATAATATTTCTAGGACAATGTTTTTTTGTTGTTTTTTTTTCGTTCTTTCTTCTTCTTCTTTTTAGATTGACAGAGAGACATTTTCTTGCTTCTCAGAAATTCAATAACAAAATTAACACACAATATTTTAAAGTTGTTTGTAAGGTAATGAGAATATAAAGTCATCTCATACGCTTACTCAAATTTCATGTATGTATTTTTTTAATTATTATTATTACTGTTTAGTTTGATCTCATTTGATGCAGTCAGGATATGCAATGCTTGGAATAAGTGACAATGCAGGGGGGGGACCTCCTCTTTGATCTGCACTTTGCTATTAAAATAAATCCTTAAATAAAAAGAGTCTTGTTTTACATCAATATTGAATATAATTTACTTTATTATTGTTACATACCATAATATTACATGACAAACTCCAGACTCTCTAAATTGTTCAAAAAGCACAACGCAATATCCTATAAATATTAGATTAGATATTATGTAGTTCTTCATGCTCATTTACATTTTAGACAAGATAAATGTAAAACATAATAAATGTTAAGTGAAGGAATCCGCATATTGCATCCTTTACGCCTAACCATACCCCACCCACACCTTTATTATTCCCATAGTTTGCAGTCATTACCGAAAAACCATCACCCACATAATTGTGTTTACGTGGAGGCACACAATTCGTACCCAATCCTCGTAGACTCATTCCTCGCAACCCTCACATACTGTAGCAAATCATTACATAATCCATTACACACCAACATCACTAATTCCACTCACGGGCATGAACTCACGTCTTATACCATCATCACTGCTGGAAAGAGTGGTGATGATTTCACACTGTGATATGGTTTTCCTCATGGTGTTCACATATTGGCATTTTTTTCACACTGTGAATTTAACCCTCGCAGTGTGAAAATGTGGTTCACAGTGTTAAAACGCTCGAATTTAACAGTGTGAGGATGATTTCATACTGTGTTCGCGGTGTGTTCACACTGTGGTTCACATTGTATTTCACACTGTGGGACACTGTGTTCTTTCCAGCAGGGATCTACACCAACATACCCTCGTCCACCACGCACAACTATCCTCCTACTTTAAATTCCTATAGGGACACACCTGCACGCTCAACGCAGCCAACCCACACGTCATTACCATATACGAGCGCAATTGCACACCCACATGCACCACAACCAACAATGTCCAATGTCCACCCTCGAAACCCACACCCTCACCCACGGTCAAACCAACATCCGTCGCACTCGCAGGAATACACTCCCACACACCATGCACATCCTTACGCAAACGCCCAACGCGCCTATGCACATCTTTTAGAAAACGGACCTCACGCCCACAAAACTCAACAAACAAGTCACATATACTTCCACATGCACAGCCCATATCCAAGCAAATGCCCACATTATTGAGGGGAAAATACTTCGGGTATTAGAAGTCGGGATTCGTATCTATTCAGCACGTCTAGAACTCCAGGTTTACGCGGGAAAAGAAACTTCTGTCAGATCTCACATAAGTCAATTTTATATGGCTTCCTTTATGATTTTGATTGCATTAAAACATCTTTCTTCAAAATTATGATTAAATTAAACATAAGACTTGTATGCCTAACTCACATTTATCTTATTTCGAATAAAACAAAGGACACATATACTACAAAAACAGATAAAATACTAACCTCGTTATGATTCAATACGGCATACAATTATTTTTGCATTTCTTTATAATGGTCAACAAAGTTATTTTAGATGTACTCTGAATCATTTTCTAAAAACGAAATTAATTCGCAGGAAATGTGGTATCATAGCAAAGTGTAAAATTACCATAATTTTCCACAAATTGTCATAGAATTTGACCACAATGGAATAACCTGTCGGTTCCAGTGAATAAATTCTAATCAGGAACGCATTTATGGTATACCTATTTCTCCAAAACAATTGATTTATAGTTTGAATGCATTGAGTTTTATTATGTTTTAAATGTTTGTGCAGGAGATATTCGAAACGAAACAAAAGAAAATAAATTTTTGCTTGTCGCTGCGTTGGCTACGCATCAATCAAAAAGAAGTCTAAGTAGTCATGAATCCATATTTTGCATAAATCGTGGCATTTATTTCATATTTCACTACCATGATCACTAAAATCATTAAATCCGACAATGTAAACATAAACGTTAACCATGCACTCCTTCTATCAATTTTAGACGTTCTATAATCACATGGCTCAAAATGTTCCTCAGAGTACATTCCATTACATTTTAAATTCATTGGGAAAACTTTTGAATTGTTTAGATTATTGAGCCTTTCCGTTTAAGTTCTGCTTTATAGGAGTGTATTGTCAATTTATTGAACTGGATTTATGTAATGACCATTTCTTAGGCAAAATCGCTTACTTTGTGGACGAAGTAAAATAGATGATATGTGATAAGGCGAGCTGTAAGATGCTGCCAAAGAACGGTGAGATGTCCCCATTTCCGAACGGCAGAAAATCCAAACAATACAAGTCAACGACCTTCTAGTTCTTCAGTATTTGTTCTCGATTACTTTTACATAGTAAAAAAAAATATATATAACACATTAGATAATTCTTCATTAGCTCCAGCCCTGAAAAAAGCGCGATGCGAGGTGGTTCCGGAGAAAAGCTCGAAATCAGTTGAAGCGCTAACTTAACGCTGCATCAACTCGAGCTTCAGCTTCAAGATCTGACCTCGAGCTTGTTCAAACAAGCCCGATAAGTGCATGATGGGATAGGGCTAGGAAGTTTTGGGAAATGCATGTAGAACAATTAGGCTAGTGCAGCTCTATTCCAAGACAAAATCGCAAACCAGCTCGAGTTTGGAAATAAGCCTGAGATTATTTATGCTTGGATTTCGCTCAATCTAGCGCGCTATTTGAGCGAAAATTTCTGATATTCTGGTATCCGGTTCATTAATCTGATCAGACTGTGTTCGTTATTTGCCGATCTCAAACTAGTGCAGCATCGCATCGTGTGAGAATGAAAGATGTCATGTGCCTGTGATGCCCGTTTGAATGGCCTCACCTCCGGATGGGAGAAAGCTCGGGTGAAAGAGCTTGCAGTTCAAATCGATAGTAGGTTGGATTGATTGAGTAAATGCAACCCCTTTTGAAGCAATTATATGACACAAATGGTTGGCGAGTGCGCGATCGAGAAGAAAAAAGGTGGCAGAGAGAAAACGAAATGAAACGGAACAAAAACGGAACGACGTGTTGAAGGTTATTGAGTAGAGAAAAGTTAAACCAGAGCCGAGTGATATTCCATACTAGTCGTGATATAGACCTTTGAGAAATACCGTTTCATGGAATCTGGGTTTGCGTGAAAGAGAGTGAGATAGATCGAGAAAGTGAGACAAAGACAGCGAGTAAGAAAACAAGCGGAGAAAATGGCCTTCACCTAGCGAAAATCGTAACTTATGAGATACGTTTATGAAACAATTCCATAATCAGTTACGCTAAATCAAACATCAAATAGGCTTCAAGTAAAAATAGACAGTGCGCGCAATTGCATGATTGAAATATGAAATTTGATGTAATTTTTTTCATAAACTATTAACTCATACACAATTCTAATAATGGTTGTGTCTCTCTTTCATCAAGAAAAAACTATGGAATGAAAAGAAAAGAAACCCCTTGAGATTGGTTTCTATCCAGGCGCCAACATCTTTGAGAAGTGTTAGCTATACACACAATCACAACACCGCAGTCTCTATGCATTTGGGTCAGTTGGAAGTCTGAGTGGTGTTGCGTTACCATGGAAACAGAGCCTGAAGTCTGACACCGCCTCCTCATTTCCCTCCTTCGTCAGTCTGTTATTGTTTTAGTTTGTATGTTCTTTCAGAAGATTTTAATAAACTTCAATAACCATTTCTATTCTGAGTTTGCACCGACTGTATCCACTAATCCGGACGACAATGCTCGCACCAAAGGAGTTAAACATAACAAGAAATTGACAAGCAGAGACGGTTCTGACCATGAATATAAGTTTACACAAATACAACTTATAACGTAATACTATATCTAAGTAAATTTGCATTGTTATCATAATAATCACTGTAGGGGACTAGTGTATTATTTATCTCTTTGTGCAGTATTCATGCTGCAGTCACACAGACACTTACCTATAGTTACATTTTTGTTCTTTTAATCTTATTTCATCTTCCGTTCTATCATTTCCTATGTAATTCATTGTTTTACTGGATGAACCAAATTATCACTATTCCCACTGCTGACTATGATGGGAAAGCATCCGTGGGGATCCGCAGAAAAGAACATAATTTTTGGAAGGAACCGGACGTAACTCAACGTAAGTGTCTGTGTGACTGTAGCATAATGGTTTACATCTTTGGCCATTTAAGTAAATAAATATATATCGCATTGGCATCTTGTCATAATCAATGTATCTTCTTGACCTTCCTAATAAGTGAATTAAATGAATTAAAATTTTAATGAATTTCAATGAATTAATATTTTTCCGCTTCCGACTTTTATGGGTTCTCTTGTTTGACTATTGGTATTTTGCATGTTTCTTTAGCCATTTTACATCTCTCTTCTTTTCTCTCTATCTCTTTCTCTCTCTCTCTATCTCTCTCTATCCCTATCTCTCTGTCTTCTCTTTCTTCTCAAATGCTTACATGGCCTTGCACCGTTGCAAGAATAGTATGTCATAGGATTTCGAGAAGGCATGGGTTTCCTGTAAAAGATTTCCTTTCAATGAATGTCTGTGATATGCTGTTAATAATATCAACTTCGATCCATGGAGATTTCTTTCTTAGTTAACCTACAATGAACTTTTTATTTTAGATTTGTGTAAAATGATCTTCTCAATGATCCTTTCCTACATCTTAATATTTACAAGATTTTCCAGTGGAAAAGTACGGGGGAGGGAGCATCGTGTTACCTGGAAAAAAAAATAACAAGCACTAGTAATATATATGTCTTCGATTAGAAATATTACAACATAGAGTACATCATTCGTGAAAATCACAATATGGTAATATGATTTTTGTATACCCTTTGTATGACATTTGGCCTGCCGTAAATTCCACGAATAGGTTCTCCTGATCACTCTTTAAAATGCATGACTGATAAAGTTGAATATATATTACAGGTATTATTACCCTTTTCCCCCTTCTTTTTTGCTCTGTAAATTCGGACAGTCTAAATAAATATGAAGTCCAAACATTTAAACCTATATTTTGGCATTAACGGAGTTCATACACTTTCATAGATGTTACTGAATATTTTGTTAAATGACCATACTTGTTCTTGAAACTTTTCTTTGAAATTTACATTTACTTTTGCTTGTTCTTTAATTTTCGAAGAGTTTTATGATCTCAAATGCAGGACTAAATTTTAATTAAGAAAGTATATGTTTTACGAAGTTAAGAGCATTTTGGGGGCAGGTTAAGAACATGCATCATAGGTGCGCATCGGAATGATGCGTCATGGAAATATTTCTAAACCTATACCTGATCAGTTTAAGACATAATGCTCTAGAGTGTCATGACAAACAACAACCAGGAGTTGTTTACATAAGATCTAGATCTACATTGATCTCTTCAACTATACAACTTAAAATCAGGTTCATTAAGCTCATCGTGTCATGTTTAAATACTTACATCCTCTTATAATGGGTTGCCGTATTGGGTGTTCACAACCTCAAGTTCACTCATTCAGGTTATAACATCTCTTTCTTAAACACTGGTGACCTGTAACACAAAGATATACGATCGATGAAAACTTACGATTTATTTCATCTCAGTAGCCTCATCATTGACAGCGTGCCCCAAAGTTGATGATCTTAATCATAACCATAACAATAACCCTAATCTTAATCATATATTAATCCTAATCCATGACTGTGCCTGCACTCCAAAAGATCGAGGCTACCGAATTAAAATCAATGGTAACTTTTTATTGATCGTAAGTCTTTTTGATACAGGGCAAAGGTAAATAGTAAACAACTTGTTTGTCATGTATTGTTTTACATTAATCTTTATTTTCTAAAGAACTTTGGGCCCATGAAAGTACCAATTTCACTAAATATTTTTACAGGCTGCAGCGTGAACTCAAAGGAGTAAATCCATTCTTTTGTGTCCATACCTGACAATACCCTTACAAAAATATCCTGTTGTACCACACAACGGTACCATACAAAATACCACAGAATTTTCCTATGGTATTTTTGGCACAAATACCACATAAAATACCATACAGCAGTACCCTACAGCCAAAATACCATAGGGTTTCCTATGGTTTTTTGGCACAAATACCACAGGATTTCCTATGGTTTTTTTGTCCACAATACCATAGGATTTCCTATGGTAGGCTATTGTGGCACAAATACCATAAGAAGTACCATACAGCAGTACCATACAGCCAAAATACCATAGGGTTTCCTATGGTATTTTGGCACAAAATACCACAGGATTTCCTATGTATTCTGGCACGAATACCATACAGATGTACCATACAGCAGTACCCATACAGCAGTACCATACAGCAAAAATAGTACCCCACAGCATGGAGTTACTAAGTATTGCCCACGCAATACCACACAAAAGTACCAGGATTACACATGACGTTACGACCGGAACACCACTCGCCGTTAATACAGGGATACCACACGCCGTTATCACAGGACTGCTGCAGACAAACCAGGATGCCATACACTGGTATATATACCACAATCTAGCAAAAATGTTTGGGGTCACAGTTATTATTTCTATATTTCTTGATAACAATGCAAATGTCAAAACTATCGCTCTTGATGTTACTTGTGTTTAGGACATATATTTCCCTAAAAGAAAAATATTAATATGCATTGAATTACTAGTTAATGAGGTAAGCTTCACAAAAATACTGATTTGTGCATACAAAAACTAATTACATAGTACCACATGAGTACCACACGAATACCATTCGACTACCAAACTTCAACAGTAAACTTCCATCAATCCACTTTGACTAATCCCGTTGTGTTATCCGTGTTGGGACGGTCTTCAATCGTTTGTCAAATTACCATTTGGTCTAATTAATTCCCATTTCGTCTAATCAAGTCGACTTGGTCAAAACCACTTAGTCAATATCCTGTAAGAAACTATTCCCTTAGAAAAAAATATCCTTTGGCAATACACACAGCGGTAAGGTATTGGCGGCGATCCTGGTGGACGGGGGACGATTGAGTTCACCCCCACCCCCTCGTTTTTGCTTTCTGAGGATCGTCCACCCTCGATTTTCAGAGCTTAACAAAAATATATGTACATATAATAGACGACGAGGCACAGTGTGCGTAAAATGTACCAAGTTCCGGTCATTAAAAAGCAAAGTTTTCGGGCTCGCGCTTCGCTTGCAAAAAAAAAAAAAAAAAAAAACCCCAGACAATAATTTAACTTATTAATCTTTCTTCAGGTCCCTATATTTATTTATTCTTTTATTTGTTACAACGTGTATCTAGTGTATAATTAATTCTCCTCCAAAATTGGCGGCAATCAGGGGACGTTTCCCCTCGATGTTTAAAGCTCACATTTTGTTTTTATTTTTAAGTATTTTGGATAGATTTTTGTATTTGCCATTGTCCAATGTTGATGAAATAAACTTTTACTTCTTTAAAATATTGTTTTTCAGGTCCGTATCTTTATAAAAAGTGACCATATTCAGAAAGGATTACAAACATAATATATTTTGTAAAACGTTGATTAATGAGATTTTCACTCGCGCTTGGAATTGTATTTCTTTAAGGCAGGCGCGGGTCGAAGAAAATCGATTGAATGCATTTCGGGGGCCCAATTGTCTGGGAACAAAAGCGGCTCTTTGTCCCCAGACAATTGGGCCCCGAAATGCATTCAATTCGACTTTCTTGGATCCGCTCCTGTTAAGGGTAGTGATTATCAGCTTGTGAAAAAATGATTAATGTTATTATAAAGCAAAATTTACAGCTCGCGCTTCGCGCTCACAAAACAAATAACAATACAATGATTTAACGATTAACTATGTCTTCAGGTCGATATAACGTATTTTGTGGAATATGTTTATTTGTTCCAACATTATATTCTTTAAATTGTCATTAGTTTCTGTAAATAAGTGAAATAGATCATTCTATTTCGAATTTTGGGTATACAGATATTTACGAACGCCTTATTCTGTTCGAGTCTATAATATTTCAAATTCCGGGGTTTCCGTTCTCCCACCCCCCCCCCCCCGACATGAAATCGCCGCCCCTGACGGTAGGGAGACCGGGACAATTGTAACACGGGCCGATTGTAACAGAGGCTCCCATCCCTAACAGAAACATGCTTCAAACTTAACCTATGTAAACAAAAAAACAACAACAACAACAACAAAACACATGTGCATTTCATCGCTCCACGTGACGTTTGAGTGTAAGCAGATTTAACGGTTCATGGAATTTTCTACATCAAACAAACAAATTTTGAGCAGGAAAATAATATCTGACATGGCTGTCATTTTCATTTATTGGGAAATTAAGCCTGTATTTTGCTAAAGTTTCAACAATGAATACCTAAAGCTACATACTACTGTATGATACTGCTATGTGGTACTGCTGTATGGTACTGCTTCATGGTACAACTGTATGGTACTGCTGTATGGTACTGCTGTGTGGTATTAACTGGTGTGGTACTAACATGAAAGTAATATCTGACATGGCTGTCATTTTCACTTATTGAGAAATTAGGCCTGTATTTTGCTAAAGTTTCAACAATGAATACCTAAAGCTACATACTACTGTATGATTCTGCTGTATGGTACTGCTGTATGGTACTGCTGTATGGTACTACTGTATGGTACTGCCGTGGTACTGATGTGTGGTACTGATGTATGGTACTGCTGTATGGTACTACTGTATGGTACTGCTGTATGGTGCTGCTGTATGGTACTGGTGTATGGTACTGCTGTATGGTACCGCTGCTACTACCATACATATGGTATTTGTGCCAAAAAAACATACAGCAATACCATACATATGGTATTTGTGCCAAAAAAAACATACAGCAATGCCATACATATGGTATTTGTGCCAAAAAACCATACAGCAATACCATACATATGGTATTTGTGCCAAAAAACAATACAGCAATACCATACATTGGTATTTGTGCCAAAAAAAACCATTACAGCAATACCCATACATTATGGTATTTGTGCCAAAAACCATACAGCAATACCATACATATGGTATTTGTGGCAAAAACCATAGAGCAATACCATACATATGGTATTTCTGCCCAAAAAAACCATACATATGGTATTTGTGCCAAAAAACCTAGAGCAATACCATACATATTGTTATTTCTGCAAAAAAACATACAGCAATACCATACATATGGTATTTGTGCCAAAAAAAAACATACAGCAATACCATACATATGGTATTTGTGGCAAAAAACCACAGAGCAATACCATACATATGGTATTTCTGCCAAAAAACCGTACAGCAATACCATACATATGGTATTTGTGCCAAAAAAACCATACAGCAATACCATACATATGGTATTTGTGCCAAATACCACAGCACTGCTGTATGGTATTCTTAAGGTACCCTTTTCCTGTGTGGTATTTTCCTACGGTACTTCTATGGTATTTTACTGTACCGTAGAAATACCATAGGAATACCACAGGACATTCAGAAATACCATATGAATACCACAGGACATTCAGAAATACCATAGGAATACCACAGGACATTTTTGTAAGGGTAGTACCTGTAAAATTTCATATTTTTCATACTAAAGGAATCATTTAAGAAACCATCTTGAAGTGAAACATCAAGTCGTGCGCTCACGACTATTGAATCACAGTTCCCATTAAATTATGCATTAAATTGAGTTTCTTTTTTTCTAGGTTGAAAGAACTGAATATGTCCGCACTTACCACAAAACAAACCATACAAACCAAAATATTGTAACCGGCATCTAGAATTTAGGTCACTCGTGTATTCTTTAAAAGCCAAATACTACACCTTTTAGATATTTATTTATTTTTATTTATTTTTAATTTTTGGTACAATTAATTCAAAGTTACAAAAGGTTAAAGGCAGTAATTGATATTGTTTAACAGGAAATGAATGTGGTATATTTTGCATAAAAGATGTAGAATGCAACGTAGACGAACAGTTATGGATAATACAATACCTCATCTGCAATTATAATTTCTGGCATAGATCTATCGCACAGAGGATAAAATGCCCCAACGGAGTTTGTTTTATATTTCATAATCTTAGGGGTTTTCCCCCTTGATAAGATTTTTTCGTCTTTATAAAATGTTAAATTTGGCCAAGTAGAGATCTAGATTAGACACAAGGAAGCATTTATTCGGTCAAAGGGTCGTCGATCGATGCAAAAAACTCCTCCAGTCAGTAGTTGAGGCACTAACACTCCTTCAATTAAAAAACTAAATATCCAAATTGGGTTTATAAATGGGCTCTAAGGGCCCCCTTAAACCTGACATAATCACCTCGTCATGGTAATCCTCGTTATTAAGACAGTGAGGTGTGGCCATCAAGGTATGATTCAAGGTAAAGAATCGTAAATAATAAATAAATGCATCTAATTAATCTAAGCAGATTGTTTGTATATATGTTCGTTTACATGTTTTTGTTGTGCAACTCTCAATTAATTGTCTCATGTAGAATTAATGAAAATCTAGTGAAGTGTAGGCAAAGTGGGAAAAGTTACCAAATTAATTTTAGGCTTCTTTTCATGGTATTTTGCAATAATAGTATCGTAGAAAGGTCCAGTGCAAAGGATTGCTCTTCAATTGACCTCGTAGTAATAACATGACAAGTAACAGTTGAAATGTTTTGTATCTAGTCCAATACTTGCATTTTTATGTGCAGTTACTCTCAGCAGAGTTGGGCAATTTGTTCATTCTAAAACCTCACAACAACACAACTATTATTAGGTGAGCTGTCATAACCTTTCAAAATCTCTTTAGGACAATACCTTCTACCATTTAATCTCATGAACCCCTCCCCCCCCAAAAAAAAAAAAATAAATAAATAAATTAAAAATAAAAATAAAAAAAAAAAAATAAAATAAAAATAAATAAAAAAATAAATAAATAATAATAATATAATAATAATAATAATAATAATGATTTACTCTTTATTACTCTTGTAGCCACTAGGTTTTTAATGCGAGTCCTGTTCAATATTTTTCAATTTTATGTCAGCAGCCCTAAAATACTAAGCAACTGTTAAATCTATACAAGACATATAGAACACAAAGCACAGACATTGCCGACAGTATGACCATAATAACAAAAGCATGAGGGTAGACTGGATATAGACATTGTTTTCTGTATGACGTCAAATACCTTCCTAAATTACGCAAAAATGCATAACCAGACTAAAAATCCCACAAAACAAACACATTTCGAGTACTTATAAAAACGTCTGTGGGCAAAAGTTTAGTTAAAAATTGTACATTATTTGTTTCTCGAATACCCCTTTGGTCATGACAAATATTGACGAAAAGCAATCTTTTTGTTTCTATAACCTTTTTCAAATCCTCATATACACAAATATTGAATCTAATACGCACGAAATTAATCTTCTCAAAAGAAATATTACGTTACTGCGACCAAATGATCAGAGGGTTTACAAATTGTGAGATTTAGGGGAATGCATTATTGCATTTAACCAGTAGGTATATAGAATCGCAGGACCACAGCCTTGAGTGTACTAAAACAGAGAACGTACTATTTTGAAAGTAAAAGATTAAAAATCAAATTAAAAAACAAAACATTGAAAAACACCCACACACATACATGCACAGACACACACACATACACACACACACACATATACACACACACACACACACAGAAAAGAAAAGAAACTAAACAAAATTCGTACAAAAAATTGTAGAAGTTTGGTTTATATTTCTTCACAATAAATTTAAATCTACATTATATGAAAATTAAATTCGGATTATGACAACTGTTATCATCATCCGAAATATGACAGCAAATTTTTATTAATGATGAGATATTTATTAAGTAATTCATAATTTGTATTTCATTGAGCGTTATCTTTATGTATTAATCATGTCAATTCGAGAAGGAAAAAAAACGATTAGCAAAATGGTATCATTAAAAACCTGTAATTATCCTTTTCCCTCGCAAATTAATCTATTGAAAAACTACTATTGATTTTCCCTTGTTACAAACGCACCTATTATATTTTGTTGTAATCATCACATGTCTCTAATTTCCCTATTGTACTCGCAGACGGGTACTGAAGGTAGGAAATAATTAATATTCTCCCAAAGGACATATCATACTAATCAGTTGTCTTTGCAATTAGTGTTCATCTTCCTTTATTACCACTCTGAGTGGGCTATCCAGCCATTCATTCTATTTCGTTTTTCATGCTGTAATCTCATTTGTGTTTGAAGTTTTGCACATTTCAAATGAATTGAAATACAATACAATATAATACAATATAATAATTTATAATTAAATCCCGGATGAGGCAATGATAGCAGTAATGTAACCATCCAATTAATTCCAGTTATCAGGACTCCGTGTCCCAATTATTACGAATCTCAGTTGATGTTTGGTTTGTACAACAATGGTATGTAATATGGGCCAGCAGGTAATATGGGCCACCTGAAGCAAATCATGTCGTGACCGTCCACCGGTGACCGGTGACCGGTGTGAGCACTGTAATGTTGTTCATATGAACTGTGTACGAAAATATATCGTCGTGAGAGCATCTGATTCCGAAATTTTCTGAGAAAATTGCTGAAAACCAACAAGGTAGGTAAAACTTACGGCATTTTTTTACCCTGATGTAAAATTTGATATTTCACAGAATGTGATGGTGAAAGAGTGTTTGAGGGGCTAACCTCAATTGTTTTGTATATTTAGTAAGCTTATAGTTTAATTTTGATCATACTAGCGTGTACACGTCATTTTGTTTTAGTGAAGGGGTGCAATTTGGCATTGAATGCTTGCCTGACACAGCAACATTAGTGCAGGTAATATGGGACATCCAAAAAGGCGGAAATGGTTCTGGCACTTAGTATTGGGATGAGGCATCAATTTCTTTGCTACGATTTTTTTGGGGTATATTCACAGTATATAATTAATATAAATAACTTATTGTAGGCCTATATTGACTTGTATAATGAAAATAATATTTAAATAATATTTTAAAAAGATATAATGTACAAAATACATAACAATGAAATCTATAGTCAAAGGATTTAATGAAGGTCTTATAATTTCAAATTATGTCTTAAAGTTAATGATTTTCAACAGTTTAAGCAAATTCCAGACATGGTAGAGTCATTGTAGTTTTTAAAACATACATTAAATACATATGCCCATATTACCTGCACATGCAGGTAATATGGGCACTTTGGTAATGACGTCAACATTTGAATATTGCAGACAGGGGGGTTGGTGATAATTGTTTGTCTTCACAATAAAAGTTAGAGCAGTAGTTATTGATTCATATAAACATACATTAGTTTTTGTGTCATTCTGTAATTTTATGCAAATTAGGCAAATGAGCTTAGGGGGCCCATATCACCTGCATGTACCCTACTAATTCTTTGCCGCAGGCGTTATATATTTAGTAATCAGAGGAAGTGTTATGGTTGAAAGGTAGTTTGTATGATAAGTTTAGGGCATGTTTAGGGCAGGGTTTAGAGCATGTGCCTACTGGATACAAGTAAAAATGTGACTTGGTGGTGTTTTCTAAACACTTTTTTTTTTGTCTTCTTCTTCTTTTATACTTCATCTTTTGGCGGAGAGCAATGAAAGACAGTTTGCACGCAAGACTACGCAAGACTATTAATTTTGCGCTATTTCTGCTTGTGAGGGAATATTTTTTTTAATATATATTTTGTTACGCGAAATTTTAGTGCAGTTCGGATTGAGGGCGCCTTTCATGTAGCTTCTGAATTTGATGTGTTAAGTCCAGTTTCCAGGTCCTTACCACCTTGCCCTACCTAAAAGTACAAAGTTTGGTTTATGGTGTTTTTAAAAGCAGGTTTGGCGTTTTTTGTTTTTTGTTTTTGTTTTGTGTGTTTTTTTCAAATGCAAGTTTGCACATAATTCTTAAACGCCAAGCCCTGTATGAAACCACATTAAGATTGCAGTCTAGTTTGCAATAGCTTTGAGTAATTAACACATATCCAGTTAAACTGACATCCCTTTTATAATTAATACTCTAATTAATTAATTAATTAATTAATTAATTAATTAATACTCTCCCAAAGGACATATCATACTAATCAGTTGTCTTTGCAATTAGTGTTCATCTTCCTTTATTACTACTCTGAGTGGGCTATCCAGCCATTCATTCTATTTCGTTTTTCATGCTGTAATTTCATTTGTGTTTGAAGTTTTGCATATTTCAAATGAATTAAAATACAATACAATATAATACAATACAATAATTTATAATTAAATCCCGGATGAGGCAATGATAGCAGTAATGTAACCATCCAACTAATTCCAGTTATCAAGACTCCGTGTCCCAATTATTACGAATCTCAGTTGACGTTTGGTTTGTACAACAATGGTATTACTAATTATTTGCGGCAGGCGTTATATATTTAGTAATCAGAGGAAGTGTTATGGTTGAAAGGTAGTTTTTATGATAAGTTTAGGGCATGTTTAGGGCAGGGTTTAGAGCATGTGCCTACAGGATACAAGTAAAAATGTGACTTGGTGGTGTTTTCTAAACACTTTTTTTTTCTTCTTCTTCTTTTATACTTCATCTTTTGGCGGAGAGCAATGAAAGACAGTTTGCACGCAAGACTACGCAAGACTATTAATTTTGCGCTATTTCTGCTTGTGAGGGAATATTTTTTTAAATATATATTTTGTTACGCGAAATTTTAGTGCAGTTCGGATTGAGGGCGCCTTTCATGTAGCTTCTGTATTTGATGTGTTAAGTCCAGTTTCCAGGTCCTTACCACCTTGCCCTACCTAAAAGTACAAAGTTTGATTTATGGTGTTTTTAAAAGCAGGTTTGGCGTTTTTTGTTTTTTGTTTTGTTTTGTTTTTGTTTTTTCAAATGCAAGTTTGCACACAATTCTTAAACGCCAAGCCCTGTATGAAACCACATTAAGATTGCAGTCTAGTTTGCAATAGCTTTGAGTAATTAACACATATCCAGTTAAACTGACATCCCTTTTGTCATCACTGTAAATAAAACTTTTCAGAACTCAGATAATCTTGAAAAAGAAACTACACCTCAAGAAATTCACTATGGCACGAAGAGATTGTAATAAAACATATCTCATCAATATGTTGAACGTGTCAGGCATAGAAATTCGCAGAAGTTCACCACATGTCAAAGGATCCGTGACACGGAAACGCAATACTATAATTGTCTTGATCTGCCTGGTCTTTCTCCCCTGTCACCTCGCCTTCACTCTGATATCAATGCAAAGCCCCTGAAGCTCTTGAACGAAGTTACTGTTACACAGTTACAGACAAGTCGGATGAAGATATCTTGGGTTAAAGTCTTGGGTTAAAGAAAACGGGGAAATAAAAAAAGGTAAATGAGATAGGTCACGAATAAACGGACGGATGAAGCAGAAGAAGAGAAGTTATGATAGCCCGTAAGCATTTTCTTGATATGATAAAACGAAAAGAAGACGCGTTGTTTCGCAAGAAGTCACCATAGTCCTACTCAGTAGGGGAATGGTTTTGTACCTGTGAGGTCACGTGTTCAGCAATAATCCTCTTTGGTAAATCATTTATCCTTATTACCAATATATTACAGTATGTTTTGGTTACTGGAGTTAACTCTCGATCTAGGAAGGTACAATACGGCGTGCCCTAAGGCTCATTTTTGGGTCCCATAATGTTCTTGATATTAATGATATTAAAAACAAATCTCAATAGTTTACCAGTTCACTTGTTGCTGATTATACTTGCTTGCTCTCTCTTTACTAAGACATGCATCATCTTATTTTGTCACAAATATTGAAGGTCACAATATATTTAATTGGTTACTAGTTGCAACAAAAAAAAACTAATATTCGATACTTTCTTTTTAGATCATGTAGATTAAAAGGCAAAGGAATCTCAAGTAATATTGACCTATTGACAATAGGGGGTCATCTGATCAACTGGAGACAAAGTTTAACGTTTCTTGGAGGTACAGTTGATGATTAGTTAACTTGGAAAGATCACCGCAGTAACATTTGTACCGAGGGCTCGAGGAGTGTCGGTGCAGTTTCCAAGTTAGGCTTCTTTTTACCAACATGACCAAAGAAAAGTTTAGTAACTCTTTATAATGCTATCGTTATGCCTCTCTTAACTTATTGCAATGCTTAACGGGAAAATATGGGAGCCATATAAACAAGTTAATAGTCCTTCGGAAGAATGGTATCAGGATCATTACAAATTCAATTTACAGAAGTCCAAGTTCTCCTTAATATTTGCAACCCGGAATGTTGCCTCTTGTTGATTTGATATCCATTAATTGTTTGTTATTAATGTTCAAATCTCAATCTGCTCAAACTAATTCATTATTTAAAGACTGTCCATTCGTACAACACAGGTCAGGGATTTTTTTTTCCACCGATCATTTTCGAGAATAAAAACTTCTCTGAATTCTTTTGTGAATATTTGTATCAAGGAGGGGAATTAATTCCCACAAAACATCAGATCTAGTCCAACAATACCTGTGTTTAATATTAAATGTTGAAAACGTCTTTTTTGAGAGCTAAAGAACTAACTATGTTAAGGTAAATATTGGAAAGCCATGTGTGGGCGTGTTTATGCGTGAGTGTGTATGTGTGTTATCTTAAATCTCTGTTCCCATATTTACTCTTTAGATATCTTTATAAGACGTGTTGGTTTTGTCATACACTGAAAAGATAACTTTGTCAATTGACAAATATAAATTTGTCATTAATGTGGTTTAATTTAACAAATTAATAAATTTGTCATGCCAAAGATTTGTCATTATAGATTTGTCATGCACCATAACATGACGAATTTTAATTTGTCATGAAAAGTGGTCTAATTTGACAAACCTTTTTCAAAGTTTGTCATTGCAACATTTTAATTCCTCATTCTCATTTTTCAATTTGTTTTTTTCATTCATCAATTTGTACTGCATTTTGACGTTAATTTGTCATGTAACAGTCAGAAAACACACCTGTAATAAACAAACAATACAGATAGTTAATATTTTTGTCAGTTTTAATAGAACCTCGAAATTCCTGAGGAAACAAAGTCAAATTTATTTTTTTAGTATAAAAGTTTACCTTTTTCGATCTACTCAAGCCTTGCCTCGCAGCTAAATCACGGCGACCGGCGAGTGATTCGAAGACGCTGATTATGTGCGGGGTTTCCCAAACTGTCTTCAGGAGCTAAATTTGTCATGCATTTTGCGTCAACAAATTGATTTGTTTTTCTGCAAATAATTGTATTATAATTCGTTATGGCCCACTTAAAATCGTCATTTCTACATTGACTGCGAAGAGGATTTGTCAATTACGGTTGCGAAGAGTCGTCACGCAAATAAATCAGTCATGCGCAAGTTTGTTTTTGTCAACACCAGTTGAAACTTTGTAATAGTGCTCGATCAATTTGTTATGTATACTACCATGAGTTTGTCATTTCACAGTTATATCGCAAAACAAATTATTTTACCCCGATTGACGAATTAATCTGGCCTTGTGACAAAGTTATCTTTTCAGTGTAGGTTATTGAAAATCTTGTCTTTTTGTTGTTTATACTGTACATTTTAAGGACCCTATCACAGCCCCTCTTACTCTTCAAATTTTGGACTATACCCATCCGTGTTTCAAAGTCCTGGATCCGCCGCTGAAGAAATTCATTGATAAACAATTAAGTATGCCTTTGCTGAATGGTTCATTATACGTATAGACCTTGAGATAAACCGTCATCTAACCTAACAGTACGCCTACTTGTCCTTGTTTTAATGACACACTGAGTGGAACATGACGTGATGTCTATATTGTCTTCTGAGAGCTAGAATGACTCAAAATTTACCACAACAGTACCATCCTTCTGGCTCTCAAGACATTATACACACATCTGACGTCATGCACTGAGCCTGAGAAAATCATCTTCATTATGAACTATATGCCCGCCTGTGGCAACTACATATTTTCTCGTTATTAGCCGTACCACGTGTCTTACAGCGCGTCTATAGAAACCAGCCATAAACGCTCTAGGCAATCCTCTGCTTATGGAATCTATCGATCACTTTCTGACATTTCGATACTGTAATCGTTTTTCAGCCTCATACGCCCCTCAGCGAGGTGACCAAGAGGTGACATGAAAACCTCCCCGAGCTAAAACATCTCCTCCTTATTCTGCTAAATAATGTACTTCCGCAGATTTCGGGACATTTTATTATCGCCTTATACTACTTACATGGCTCAAGTGCAAACATTGAATGCGTAGAGTAGTGTTAAATGAATAAGCTGAAACTGATGTCTTTATCATGTTTATCGTGGTCCTTAACATCACATACTCCAATAATTTGATATGGATATTAGGGCTACATCGATTTAATTACAGAAAATGACGTTAATTAAATTGTTATTACGATATGTGCATTTAACATCGATTTCGTCAGGGTCCAACGTGACGTGTAATGGCGTATAAAGGACAGGAACCAAAATACACAAATTATTTTAAACAAGAAGTACATGTAGCTTCAATTAATAAGATTGTCCTACAGCTGCGCAAAGTATCGAGTATCTTGGTTCCTCCCTCAATTTTTACTTGAACTCTTTAATGTGTTACTCAAATAGGTTAACGAAATCATTAAAGATTTCATTCACGATTCGTGATTGAAGTTTTTTAAAGTTCCATTTATATATAATGCCGATAATATTGATACGGTTATTACAAACACACGCGTACACACACACACACACACACACACACACCCTCTTCTCTCTCGCACACAAACACACCCACTCTCTCTCTCACAACCACACACACACACACACACACACACACACACACACATTACTATCATTGTATGGAATCGGAGCGTATATATTTGGCAGCCTGCATGGATATCGAATGAAGACTGAAAAAGGGCTGAATCAATTTTCTTTACAGATCTAAGATTGGTCATCACTAGCTCATTATGCAAGATTTTATGGCAACTCACCAGTCATCCGAGAATGAATAAAACATGACAAGACAAAATCCCCTTTTTTTCTGAAAATGGTCTCTTTTCAATTTAAACATACATTCCCGCTGCCGAGAAAATATACTTATACCCGAACCTCGGGTCCCATCTTCCCGCGTCGCTGGGTAGACAAGTGACTCTCCAGGGCGTGTAAATATACGGGTAAGAGGCGTATCGACTCAATGGAAATGTTACATTGACAGTGCAAACATCGGTCAGGATTTCACTCTCCACGATCCTGGACATGATAACGAAGGATTGGATCTATAAACAGCTTTCTAAGATCTCTAGAGTCAGAAAAATAAAATAATCACAGAGAATGGGATTCATCAAGATCTAAGTTCGTATTCCATTTCCTTTGTTAAATCCTTCATATTTTAGATTTCACCAAGTCGCTTTAAGACTTCTAGAATTACTTAGTGTCTTTACGAACGACTGGAACATGTTCTTGGTACTATACTAATTACAATGCTTAATAACAAGCACAATAAGTGATCACCAGCCGCTCGTAAAGTCAGTCGTAACTTTCGAACAGCTGGGTGAAACACAGCCCATGTCGGTTTCACTCTTTCTTCAAATCTTTAGAATCAAGTACATTTACTTCGATATTGGCTCATTAACGTACACTATAATACGTGTGTATGGTTATAAAATTCACCGGACGATTGTCAGGTGGGAAATTGTTTATTATTCTATGCAAGAGGAGAACGTTGGTTGCTGTACAAAATTCAAAATATCTTGGGGACGTTTCATTCCGTAACAATTATTGACAACAATTATTATCACTACCTGTAAGTAAGGAAGGATATTTTTTAAGTTCAAATACATGATTAAGAGAAGATATTATCGTGAATTTAATTATCATTATATATCATTTGTATTCCAACTAATGTTAAAACATACGTTTAAATGTCTTACAAGAATCATGTTCAAAATTTTATTTGAATCATAAAATGAAAAAAAAAAATCACTCCGCTATATTTCTAATTTACTGATAATTTAATCACAAAACATAATATAATAGCACTTAACATAATCTTGTCATAATACACAAGACTGCTGTCCAATGATTCATGTTTATCGCGTATGGAAAAGGCACAAAAAAGTTTTCTCGTTATTCGGTTGAATTTTCAGATAGATGTTTGCATATTTCATTATTGGTATTTCTTGAACAATATATCAAGATGTAAGATATAACAAAAGGCTTTCATCAAGAGCTTTAAATTTGAGAAGAGTAAGTCTAATTGATGTAAGTAGCATAATTTGTGCAAGTTACAAAGAGTTGTTATGCTGTTAACGTAAATCAAATAAGAGCCATTCAATAAAAGTGCGAGAGCCTTTACGATTGAAATTAATTTATAATACACACGCAGACGGTAATCAATTTTTGACAGTGTGCGTGCAATGCAACAATTGGTTATCAATTACGTAATGCAAGCTATTATAATCTTGTGTATTTATGACGTGGCAACTAATATTTTTCTTTAATATTCATGCTTGGAAGATGCTGCGTAGTTTCCACCGTGTACAAACTTCCGTCTCTTCTATGACGTGAATCTTTAATATACAATTCAAATGTTATTAACGCTGTATAGGAAAATAGGAAGCCCTTTTGCATATGTATGTATATTTATATACATGTATATATCGTTTGTATTGTTTTTGTTTTGTGTGTTTTTTGTTGTTGTTTTTTTTTTCGTTTATGGTTATGTTGTTAAACATGTTATATTTGTTTTAAGTATCTTTAAAATAAGTTTCTTTAATTTCTATTTAATTTGCCCTTATTACGATTCAAATGTACATTAAAACAGGAAACGTTATTTGATACATAATACAATTAGGTTAAACGACAACATGTTCAAATGAAGTAGGTTAAAGAATTAAAAACCTTTAATGGATACATTTAAAGTGTGTTAAAATTATTTCTGATCTCTGTAAACAAGGGATATGGTTTAGTTGATGGATGTTAAAGCAAAGAGAGAAAAAAATCAATATACTGTGGAATAAACCGATTTTGCCGTGTACCTGTTCATAACTATTGCCTATTAGATTCATACATTCCTCTATTCATTAATTTGTGTATATTTATGATAAATTTCATCATTTTCTGAGGAGGAGGATGCTAAAGGGTAAGGATGACTTATAAATAGGGGGGAAAAATCTTATATTACCCACGCTGCCCATAGTTATGGTGTTAGACATGTTATGTAACCAAGCTGATTATCATCGTAATTTGTTTCATGTCGAATCTAACAGATGGGGCAAATCTTAATTTCATTTCCCAGATTTGGTTTTAACCGTATATGGTGTATTGTTATATAACCACCCATTCACATTATATAATCCAGTAAAGTTCGTGTGATACGAAAAAAAGGTTATTTTAAAGTGAAAAATAAAAAAATAATGTTATATGTTGCCCGGAATTGAATAAAGACAGAGAACGTCCATGTCTCATATACTACTCGACCACATTGTACACGTGCAGCTCCAAAATAATCTTTTCCTAAAACAATTTAATATTAACGTGCTCAGATCAAGGCAGCCCTGCCGAAGAAAAAAACAAAACAAACACAGTGTCCCACAGTGTGAATATAATATGAACACACTGTAACACAGTATGGTCACACTGGGTTGTAGTTTTTCCGGTACCGAGTATATATGAACATGGTGAAAATGGGCCAAATCCACAGAGTCGTCACTTTGTGAAGGACTCGGACACTGTGTTCACAGAGTCGACTGTGTGGATTTGGCCCATGTTCACAGTGTTTCCACAGTGCAAACATAATGTGATTGTGTTTTTCTGGCTATAGTCTTACTATACACGTCTTTTCTGAGACAAATATTAGGTGACGATGATAATGATGTCATTCAATCCGTCCTTCTGCCTCGATTGTCGTGCCAAGGAATATGCTCCAAAATTGGTTTCGCGTTTGGTCCTTTCTGAATGGAAATATCTATCGAATTCCCGAAGGGTAATTATACAACAGAAGAGATAAAACATTCCTCTTTTCCGTACTCCCCTTTGAAGATCGTCAGGCCATCCCATCCCTATCTTTGATTCATCTTGAAGTCTTGCTGTTTTGCCCTTTTCCAAATGAAATACATTTCAATTGAATGTATCTAACCGTACATCACATTCACACTACCTCACAAATACAGCAAGAACCTATTGCACTATTGCTGGCAGCTTCCAATAAGACACAGCACACGTCTGTTGTACATTCTGTAATTGTCACCTGATTACAAAAGCTGTAAATGCGAACGTACCTTAAAATCGCTTCCTACACCTGCGGCATGAATCGATATTATAGAATTAGTGGATCAGATCAATGAGAGTGATCGACAGCAGTAAAATTCGTTTAAGATGGAGAGTATGGCAAGCCATATACAAGTTATAACAGCTTAATGAAAAGGTCGATCTTTTTGAAGTTCAACAGTACACACACGCATCGACGTACTATTCCCATTGAACCTCTTCGTGGATCCATCAGTATGCAGTGATTAATTTATTAATTTTGTCACGATAAATTGATATGAATAATATATATATTATATATATTACTTATATATATATTATATATATATATTATTATATATACATATATATGTGTGTGTTGTGTGTGTGTGTGTGTGTGTGTGTGTGGTGTGTGTTGTTTGTAACAATAAACAATGAATGGAATTTTAATTTAATTAAATGATAAAACGTACAAATACAATTGGGTTAAGGATCTTTTGATGACATGTTTCCTTGAGAAATGGCAATTATTTTATTTTATCTTTAAAAATTCTTTAAAATTAGGGGAAATATGTAAATATATTAAACAGTTGATGATTTTTTTTCACTAATAAGCCAAGTCTAAAATTTAATTTTTCTTTTTTTTGGGGGGGGGTAGTTTTCCCCCTTTGTTCTTTGTCTTTCCTTTCGTTTCAGAAATGGCCGAGTTATGGTCATGTACTGCTCCTTGGGAAAGAAAAAAAAAGATTTTCCATTTTAGAATATATAAAAATGGTCGGAAACACAGTGTTATATTTTAAATATAATGCAGAAAGCTTGTGAAATTAAAACAATAGGAGGAAAGAGAAAAAAATTGTACAATACTAGTGTTTTACCATGAAGAATTACGCCATTCCCACTAAATTTCTCTCTT